>JAREIK010014871.1:0-275642 GCA_029783825.1 Sapria himalayana | reverse complement strand
AAGAAAGTAGTTTGAGTTTCAATGAAAATGACATACTTACCGAAGTATTGGGAACTCTTGAATATAGTGGTCGAGTACGAGCTAAAGGAAAGAATTATACACCACGACAATATTTTCATTCTATGGTAGATCGTGCTTTGCGAGAATTTATGAAAGAATCCCAAGAGCGACAATCAAAGTTTGAGGCAAAATTTTTATTCCAACTCTCTCATATGGTACCCACCGTACCTCAATCTAATGTTGGTAGCTCTAACATGCTCCAAAAATATATTGTCCTTCCTGAAAGTGTTGAGCAACCAAAATGTCGAGTAGATGACCACACTCCACCAATGCTAAAAGCAAACAAGGTATGTTGTAATTAATATTATGTTCTATAATAAAAATATGTTAACACAAACTCATAATTTTCATATCAACTTACCTAGTTGATTAATTTTTATATAGAAGTAATGTTACAATATATGTTTGTATAATAAATTATATTAATAAGCTCATTAAGTTATGATAACTCAATTTTGTCTAACTAATTCTTTCATACTTGGAAATTATCAACTTTAGATGATTGCATATAACTAAAATATTGTTCATTTTACAGGTTAGGAATTATCAATTGGCCATAGGGGTAAAAGAAAATGTAGTTATAGCTGGAAAAATGGTACTTGAATGTAGTGCTAACTTCATTTTACAGGTTAGTCATTCTTACTACTCATCTCATCCAGGTATGTGTTTTTTTTAAAAATAAAAAATTTTTTGTTACAAATAAAAAAACTATTTTATTTAGGACACTTCTTATATATCCAATGATATGTTATGTTTGATAGGATTCAAGAAATTTAAGAAAGAGGAATAAAGAGAGAACATTGAGTTTTAAGGATGAGAACCTGTAGATATCAAGAACTTTGCTACATTTGTTGGGCTGTTGTTAAAGGATGAGAAGGTACATGCAGTAGAAATCATAGAGGATGTTTTTGGAGAGTCTTTTAAGACCTTCCTCATGAAAGAAGATATGGATATCATAATTTCATCAACAGATGTGTCATCTAATTGTCTTATGTTCTATATATGGTAAGAGAACATTAATATGTTTTTTCATATATTTTAACTATCTTATTTATGCTTTAATTTTTCATAATGAGAATTGTAATTAATTTCAGTTACATTAAAATATTTAAACTTATAAATATGTGTGAAATTAAATTAGGCAATTGTATAAAAAGATGGTTGATGCTAAGAGGTAGAGCGATTTTTTTTATAAATCCGACCTTGGTTTCCAAAGCTAGAATGGGAGAAGCAAGCGAGAAAAATAGGTCAAGAGTTATAGCTAATCAGTTGATAATACAAATAATGCTGATTTTGTTTTTATTCCATATAACCCAAGGTAAGTTATTAAACATAAGTAAGCTTATAAGTATGTATATTTATCAAATTATAATTGTTATGTAGTTACACTAATGTTAATTTTGTAGTTGTCATTGGGTTTTGGTGGCTACTTGACATAAGGACTTGATCGCCTATTACCTTGATTCCTTGCATCATCAAAATTCAGATGATCTAATTACATTGTTAATATGTAAGTTTTTCCCTTAATATATAGAATGAAGCATAGTTGGTAACAAAAATTTATTTTCTTCATGCAGGGCTCTAAGAATTCATCCACTTAAAAAACATAAATCATCAAAAAGAGAGCTAATTGGGTTGTATTAGGGATAAATAACTCATATAAACTGACTAATAAAATATTTAGTATCTTCTTCTTAATTTTAAACTTAGTACAATATGACTTGCAAGTAACTCCATATAATTTTTTTTATCCATTTAGTGCCCGAGACAACCAGTAGTGTTGAATTTGGATACTATGTGATGAGATATATGAGAGATATCATTCTCGATCAAGGATGTCTTACAACAAAGGTATGTGTTGATTTGTTGGTTCTCAATCATATCAATGTTTATTTTATTTTCCAATGTAATTGATGAAACTATTACTTTACTTTTCAATAGTTAATGGGATAAAATCATACAACAAAGATGAGTTGGATGAAGTACGATCTGAATGGGTGATGTTGGTGACTCAATTAATACTTTCCTTGGTTTGAAAAGCTTTGGTGACACCAAACTATGACTGAAGGTAAATTGTTTGACATAATCATTTGAAGACATTTTAGTAATTTCTTTCCACATTCATGATATTTCTTTAATTTCCAATAGTTGAATAAGGTAGTATATTGTATGCATGATTCATAGGTGTCTAAAGGGAAACTTTTTTTTTTTGGTGAAGTTAGAAGATCTTCCAACTTTGGAATGGTCCATGAACTATTGTGATAATAAAGGTATTTTTCATAATGATATCAAGTTTATTATTTCTTTTTTTCTATTAAATATTTTAAAATGGAATATGCAATTGGAAATTTATTGTTATCATACTATCTTTTGTTTTCGTTGTCAACTATAGTTTTTTTTTGTTGATTGGCTATAGAAAAATGGAGATTTCAACTTTTGGCATCAATACTTTACCACAACATTGTAAATTACATTGTCACCCTTATGAAACACAATGATTTTTTCAATGCACAATTTTTTTATTACATAGCCTTTTATTTTATTAATTAATCTAAAACTAAAAGTTGATGGATTACTATATATGTGTAATCAATAGAACTTGAAATTACATTACATAGCACTAATCGAGTTTTTTTAAAGTATTGAGAAGATGAGTTGTAATTTAACTTTCATTTTATTAAATTTAATTGGTTTTTGTAGTGTTTCTTCAAGTAGTTGTGAGATCTTTCAACTCACGACACACATATATGTTTTTAATGACTATTATTGTTTTGTATTTTAACATAATTGATCAAATTTTATGCTATAATGATAAATCTCTTGCTTTATATTTTACCTATACTACTAACTTTTGTTTTTGTTGTGTTAAAATTTTATTAATCATATATGTCAATTATATATAATTATTTTCATGATATGTTGTTATCATTCCTTCATTTTTATTTTCCAATGCTCTATAATATTTTTTTTCTGCAAGTGCAATTGATTATAGTTCATCTTTTTGTATGTAGGTTTCCATTTTTGGAAATTAACTTTCAACTTAGCCAAGCTAGCATGAAGCAGTTTCTTGGAGATAAGGCACAATTGAGTTGCATATAAAAGAAAATTTGAATTGAATTAAAGAAATGAATGTTGAAATTGTGATATTTTTTTTTTGTTTATGAAATACAAGAAGTACAAGTTCCCCATTGTAATTAAAATCTAAAATCTTGGTATGGATTAGAACGTAAGTTTTTATTATGTGCATGTAGTATTACAATAACAGGTGAACATATATTTACAACAATTATTAAATTGATATTTAATTAAATAATTATCTTCCTTGACACTTTTACTAAGTGTCATTGTATTCAAATAATTTAAGATTGATATAACAAATAATGACATTTCTCTGAGTGTCAAGGTAGATTGGTATAATAAACAATGACAATTTTTTTAGCATCAAGGTTTTTTTCAACGACACTTCTAATAAGACATTATAGGCAAATACTTATTACAACATACTAGTGGATGACACTTTCGATAAGTGACATGAAATATCATTAATGACTCTTTTAAGCATCTTTGAATATGTTTTTTGTTGTAGTGTTCTCAATTTTTTTTCTTCTTATTCTTCTTATACTACAAGAAAATATTCATTTAGCTAGGAAGTTTTTGCTAGCGATCATTCACTATCTAAATTGTGAGGGATACGCTAGGGAATAGCAGGCGATTTATATTTTTTCATTGAAATGAAAATTTGCAATTAATTAGCGACAGATTAGCGACGGAATAATTTCATAAATTCCGCATTATAAAAAATTGGAGAATTTAATAATGGATTATTGACGGATTAGCGATGTAATATTTTCTTAAATTTCACATCAAAAAAGCGTGGAATTTAGCAATGGATTAGCGACAGAATATTTTCGTAAATTCTGCTCAAGAAAAGTGACGAATTTAGCAACTGATTAGTGCTGTATTAGTGATAGAATTTTTTTGTAAATTCCGCTCAAGAAAAGTGAGGAATTTAGCAACGGATTTAGTTATGGAATTTTTCTAGCTAATAAAATGTGGAATTTAGCTACCGATTTAGCGACAAAATTTTTCTAACTAATAATATATGGAATTTAGCGATGGAATTTTCCTAGCTAATTATATCATGAACATAGCGACGTATTTCAGTGACGGAATTCCCTATCAAATTACTTATGGTACATAGCTACGGATTTAGCGACAGAATTTCCCTAGTTATTTATATCCCAAAAATAAAGCTGCAAATTAACAACAGAATTTCCCTTGCTAATTACATATTTAATATAGTGATGGATTTTTAGCGACAGAACTTATTAGCCAATTAATTCCTAAAATAGTGGTTGATTTTAGTCACGTAACTTCCCTTTCTAATAAAAGCTGGAATATATTGATAGATTTATCGAGAGAACTTTCTCTAGCTAATTAAATCCGAAATACAGTGTTGGATTTAGTACTAAACTTCACTAACTAATTAAATCCCAACATAGTGACAGAATTTCCCTTGCCAATATTTAATTATTTAATTTTTTATTAGTTTTAATATTTATATATAACTATATATATAAATATATGAAATATATAAAAAATAAATATACATACATTTATAAATATAAGTTTAACTATACGTGTAACAATATGTATAACCACATGTAACTATATTTATAATTATATGTATAAACGCATACAACATAATGTTTAACTAAATGTGTATAACTATATATAAATATTTGTATAACTATAAAAACTCTATATAAATAAATATAACTTTATTTTTAATAATGTTAACATATATGTATACATATATGTAAATCTATATAATTGTTTCTAACTTGTATACATTTATTTATATTTACATATAACTACTTGTATGCATATATCTATATATAATTATTTGTTAAACTAAATGTAACTATTTATAACTACATTTACTAGATGTATCCTAACATATAATTATATATTTGATAATACTATTTTGTTGCACCAACTTGAAAAAAAAATGGATAAAGTTATAATATCAACAATATAGTAAGCACTAGCATGAGAGTGTCCGTTGATCAGGCGCATATATGGTATAATACAAATAAGAGTCGTACTCTTACCTAATCCCAGCCCTTGGGGCCTTAGGCTATTAATGAACTTATGTATAACAAAAATATAATAGTTGATAGGTTGTAATGATGAACTTTTATTTTTTTTATAATTCTTCATTCTAACAATGCACTCTCTATGTGTCTCTCTCTCCCTCTATAATTAATTCTGTCTTTCTATTTCTCTACCTTTTTCTTTATGCACTCACACAACTCCCTCGTGTTATTTTTTTCTAGCTCTTCTTATTGCTTGTTCTCTCTCTCCACCCCCCTAATCTCTCTCTCCCTCTCTCTAATACCTCCTCTCCCTTTCACCTTTTTCTCTCCCATCTCTCCTTCCTCTTTTCTATCCCTCTCTCTCACTCTCCCTCCCCTCGTCTTCTGATTTCTCTGCCCCACTCTCTCCCAACCTTATCTCTCTCTCTCTCTCTCTCCATCTCCTCCTTCTAACATTAAATGTATTTTTTTTGCTTTCATTTCTTATGCATTATTGTACATTGCACACTTATCTAGTATAAAATGTAATATCTTTTAATCTTTATCATGCTAAAATTACATTATCTATTAATATAGATTGTCCAAACAGCTTGCCTTTATATTCATGATATTTAAATTTTAAATATTATCTATAAGTAATTTTATTTTATTCTTTGTATATTGTGAAGTAATAGAATGTTTTCTTTATATTAAAGATTGGGCTTTATTTTGGGTGTAAATAAAACATGGCAAAATGAGCTCAGATCATCAGTGGATGTACAAAGGGTTATTAATAGATTTTTGAATAAAGATTTTTTGATTGGGCTTGAAACTTTCATCACTTTTGCATGTAGTCAATCGAGATTGAATGATAGAAAAAAAATTAAGTGTCTATGTAATCATCGAAAGTGTTAGAATATCCCTTTACATGATGCAAACACTATTAGATATCATTGGGAAAATATAGATTATCATGGGGAAAGTACAAAGGCTTTGAATATTGACCAAAATGAGGGTATTGAATCTTTTGCTTGTGGTGAGAAATCATCAAACACATACCATAGAATGATCATGGAAGCTCCTTGGTCCTAACTTCAATATGGCTTTACATGGATTAAACTACCTAATCCTGAAGCTCAAAAATTTTATGAAATGCTTAAAGCTTAAAGATAAAGAGTTGTGGCCTGGTTGTAAACAACATTCTCAATTGTCACTTGTGGCTCGACTAATGAGCATTAAGTCAGAAAATCATATGTATGAGAAATTATTTGATCAGGTGACAGAACTGATGAATGAGATTATTGCAGATAATAATTAGATCACTAACAACTTTTACAACAGTAAGAAGTTACTACGAGGAATGAGTTTGCCAGTGAAAAAAATTGATTGTTGTTTAAATGGATACATGTTATATTGGGGCGGTGATAGTGATTTAATTAGCTATAAGTTTTGTGACCATCTTCGATTTAGGAAGGCACCTCGTGCTGTAGAAACATGAAAAAAATTGAAGGTTGTCTTTAAGAAGATGTATTACTTTCTATTAATTTCTCAATTACATAGACTATATGCATCAAATGCTACATCAAATGATGTGAGGTGGCATTATGAGCATTAGATTGAAGAAGGTATAATGCATCATCCATCAGATTCACCTGTTTGGAAGCATTTTAATTATATACATCAAGATTTTGCAGCAGAAAGTTGAAATGTGAGATTGGGTCTCTGCACTGATGGATTTCAGCCATTTGAGTAATTTGGACAATAGTATTCAACATGGTCAGTGATAATGACGCCTTATAACCTGCCTCGTGTGGTTGTGTATGAAAGAGCAATATATGTTTTTGTCAATATTTGTTCCAAGGCCAAAATATCTGAAAGACGTGCTGGATATTTTCTACAACTCTTATTCCAGAGTTTAAATCATTTATGAAATGGTGGCGTGAAAAACATATGATATCTCAAAGACGCAAAATATCTTTATCCAGGCAGCCCTATGTGGACTGTAAGTGACTTTCCTACATATTTAATGTTGTCTGGCTAGAGTACTGCACGGCCGATTCGCATGCCCATATTGCATGACAAATTCGATGCATTTACCCTAAATTTAGTGGTAAACAGTCATTGTTGTGAACCATCGTAAGTTTCTACCTACAAATCATCCATTCGAAGAAGAAGAAATAGGAACAGCATTTCGAAGAAATAAAAATGTGATGATAGTTACACTAGCTATTCATTCAGGAGATGATATATTACAGAAATTCATAGTTTGGGTTTGAAGAAGGTAATTGAAAAGGATGCTAATGGAAGTAATGGACCAATAGGCAAATTATTTGGCGGGAAAAATGTATTATATTTTGGGACTTGCCCTATTGGAAGTCCAATTTAATTCATCATAACTTAGATGTAATGCATTTTGAAAAAAATGTTTTTGCCAATGTTTCAATGTTGTCCATAATGTAGATTGGAAAACAAAAGATACTTTAAAATCAAGACAAGATCTGAATGATTACTGTCAGCAGCTTCAATTGAAACTAAATGAGCCAACAGGAAAATTCTCTAAAGCTTGCTACACACTTGATAAGAATGCAAGACAAATATTGTGTGAATGAGTTTAAAAATTGAAATTTTATGATGGATATGTGTCAAAATATGGCTAGATGCGTGGATATGAAGAATCTTAAGTTATTTGAATGAAAAGTTATGACTGTCCATGTATTTATGCAGAGATTAATACCAATTGAATTCCGTGGATTACTTCCACAAAGTGTTTGAAAGGTCCTTACAGGACTAAGTTTGTTTTTTAAATAACTAACTACAACCACGATTAAAATAGATAACATGGTGAAGGCTGGAGAATGACATTCCACTTATATTTGTAAGCTAGAACGATATTCCCACCAAGTTTTTTTGACTCAATGGAGCATTTGCTGGTCCATTTGGCATATGAAGTAAGGATTGCGGGCCAGTGCAATTTAGGTGGATGTATCCTTTTAGAGAGGCAAATACATATAATTTGCTATCTTTTATTATTTTGTACTTTAAGTAATATTGTAATTTAATCAAATTGAAACCTAACATTGTGGTAGTAGGAAACTTCGTAAGTTGGAATTGAATGTTAGAAACAAGGCAAAAATTGAAGGTTCAATTTGCAATGTATTTTTAGTAGAAGTAGCATCATCATTTTGTTCTTATTATTTTGATGATCAAGTAAATACAAAGAATAGAAATGTGCCATCGAATTATTTTGGTCATGTGATAGTAGAAGATGATTATGTGGACAAACTACCTATCTTCAAGCACCACTGGAAGAGCATTTGGAAGAGCAATGAAATGATGTATGACAGATGAAGAGTACAAATCAACCAGGAGCTATGTTTTACTTAATTGTGAAGAGGTTGCACCATACATTGAGTATGTATACACAAAATGGTTGCAAGGTTAAGTCATAGTTTAATTGTATCTTTAATAGGAATTATTAAAAATTGTTTATACATTTTTTTCTCTTTATATTTGTGCAGTATTTATGGTGAGCAGTTAAAATATAGGGCAACCATCAATTTCCTACAACGATTCAATTATATGCTAGAACTAAATTTGCGAAATTGGTTCAAAAATTATGTGAGAATTAATAAGTTTTAAATTTTGAATTATTTAATTTATTTTTATCTTTTATTTGTTAATATCAATTTTTTAATTAATGTCACATGTAATTATCCTTCAAATAGAGATTGAAATATTTTTATTCAGAATCTAAGAAAAGGTACGTTTCAATATATGACAACCTATCCTGTCTATTTTGTTAATGAATATAAATTTCACACAATTTGGGCATGGTTCTTCTAAAATAATAATGAATAGTGGTGTATGCATTAAAGGCAGCAGGATATAGTGCAGATGAGATTGATATTATGGTCAACTCAAAACGTTATTGAGTTGGAAGTATCCTGGACTCAAAATAACATCATAATATTATTTAGGTGTGAGTGGTTTGTTATACACCAAATGTGGGCACAAAGATTCATTCGGATTATAAGCTAGTGGATGTTAACCATAAACACAGATATAATCAAAATGAGCCATTTATTATGGCAGTTCAAGCCGCTCAAGTATATTATTGTACATATCCGAGTTTATCTCGTGAAAAGAGAGATTGGTGGGTGATTTGCAAGATCAAAGCGCGATCAAAATTTGAAGTATCATCATCGCAACAAAGAAGTGCAAACATAGAAATTGCACCGGCATTCCAGAAAGATGACATAAATAATATTGAGCCTTTGAATGTAGATGAAGATACAAAAAATTTATGTGACTCAAATGGTGACAAAATAGAAATTGAAGATGATCAATTTCTTTCTGAAAATGAGGTATAACTTCTATCGGAATCAGACGAAATATTATAAGATCCATTAAAGAATGATAGTGATGCCGATAATTAAATTGTTATAATTTTTATCATAAATTTAAACTATTAAAGGCGTTTTATATTCTATTGACATCTATCGGTGTGTTTAATTAAAAAATGCATGCTTGTTCATCATTTTTTCTATTTTTTGTTCTTTTTTTTATTTTGTATGGCTGATGGCACCTAAAGGACTTGGTCGTGGTGGAGCTAGACGTGGACATAGAAATGAACCAAATTCAACTAGTATGTTACATATTGTTGCAGAATCAATACCATCTAATTGCCACCATATCCTGACTTCAACATCACAATCACCACTCCATTTCTATCACCATCACCATCATTGAGACCTCTACTAACACCTTTATCAGATCTAAGCCCACCACTGATTGTGCTTCCTGCTCATACATTTGATCCATCTCTCAATTTTCTACCCCACAATTTATACTGAATGTTCCCCCATTTACAATACCAACGACATCATCAAATTCTATGCCTTTCTCTGAAGTCAGTGCAAAGTTAGAAATTGATATTGTGGTTGAGAGGTAAAAGAAAAATGTAAAAAAGATTTGAAAGAAAAATTTTGAAGTTATTGTCAGTGGTTTTATTATATTGTTATGATTTGTTTGTTTTCTATGTTATTTATTTATTTGTACAATTATATTCCATCTCACAAGTGTTCGACTATAATTACAAAGGCTTTCAAGAAATGGCTGATGCCAAAGCTTTCTCCTGGAAGAAAGTTTCTCAATTGATAAAGGAATCATATTTTAATGATTTTCAGGTAAAAATAACAAAACAAAAGAATTGAAAAATAATTATCTAATTACTTAACTTTTATGTTGGTTATTATTTAAGCAGTAAATAATTATTTTTTACTTGTTAATATAAATTCTTTTGTCATTTTTTATAGAATCATTAGACATGGTCACCCAAATTTGATGGAAAGATAAAGTCATTATGAAAGATCAAAGCATCATAAAGGTATTTTGATTTTGTTCATAAATTAAAGAAAATTAAAGAAAGACTTGATTTGATATCCGAGGAAGACTGGCCCTAGTGGCTTAATTGTTGGGAGGAGACAGATGTAAAAAAAAATCAGATATTACCAACAAAAATCGACGAAGTGAGGTTGCTGGATTAGGTATAGGAATCTGTCGACACAGGAGGTTCAAAGTTGAGCATCGAGCACACTTGAGATTTGGTACAGATTTAAAATTCTAAACATATCTATATTTTGTGGTTGTCCTAATAGTCCAATAAATATAATCTCTGCATTGTTTTAATAATTTTGTTAAATTTTTTTATCATTTGTTTTTTTATGAATTAATAAAAACATATTATAGGCCTGAGAATTAGGTCGAGATGTAAATTTCTATGAGATTTTCAAAAAGATGCATGTGAAGAAAGTGGATGGTCAGTATGTTGACAACAAGTCTCAGATGATTGTAGTAAGAAATGTTTATATTAATTAGACTTTATAAAACTACAGTACATTATAAAAATTATTTTGAATGCAAAATTTTTATTTTATTTTTTGTAAATCTAGAATAGTTTTTATCTCCATTTTATCTCAGGATCTAATGGAGGAATGTATGACAGCTGCTCATCAACAAGTTGAGGTTTCTATGAATCTTCAACCAATTGAATATGATCCAATTTATTTGGAGACAATAGAAGGTCAAAAGAAGTAGATAGTGTACAGAATCGGCTCTAAGAGAGTGGCATTTTGTTGTAGCAGTCGTACTTCTAATTTATCTGTCTCATCAATGGTGGATGAGTTGGTCAAAAAACAAGCATAGGAAATAAATGAATGTATTGTAGATATGGAGACCGAACTGAAAAAGAAGGATGAGCAGATAACTAATTTGATGGAAGAAATGCAAGAAATTAAAGAAATTAAAAAAGCAATGCAACAGCAGATGTCCTATATGGAGTCATAGCTAGTGGCATTGGTGCATCAGATAGCATTCCGAGATCTTGCTACGAATCCTCATAGGAAAGGCTAGCATTCCCTATAAATTATGATGATGATTGAGTATGAAAATTATTTATGAAATGTTATTTATTTTTGTCTATGTGTAGTAAATAATTATGATATTTTGTTGCAAGTATCATTTTTTTATTCTAGTTTTATTCTTTGCTTTTTTGATTAACCAAATTATGAATCATTGCAGGACACATTATGTGAGAGAATAAAAAATTCTGATTCAAAGCATTCTGACGTTTCCACAGTCCTTATGAATGCATGGGTCACATATTTACTGATTTCAGCTTTATAAAAAAGAGTGCTAGCTTTTCTTATCTTTATTATTCTAAAAATATTATATTTTTTCACTCTCTTTATCTCTAAACATAATTGTTGGACATCTTTAGGATTTTTGGTGACGTTGTATGAGAATAAACTTTAATTTGTGTTTGTTCATGTCTATAATATTTGTTTTTATATATTTGTGAATATGTTTTTGTGTCTCTTAATTTTTTTGGTAGAGTTTTAGCCTATTATAGGTATGTAAAAGCCCATAATCATCAGTGGAAGAGACGGTAGCGATGGTTGTGGCAGCAGTGGTTGAGGCAACATCAGTGGTAGTAATGGTAGCTGTGGCAGAAGTGGTACCAGCAATAGGAATGGCAGCTGTAGCGAGAGTAGCAGTGGTAGCGAGAGCAGCAGCAATGACAACATATGCGATATATACGTCCGTATATAGTCAATATATACGTACATATAATACTACAATATTTTATGTACATATATACTGAGTATATATATGTACTCAGTATATATGTATGCATAATACTATAGTTTATATATACATATACTGCAGTAATAACTGTACGAGTGAAATGCTAGTATATATGTACATATTTACTGCAACAATATATATTTATCAAAACATAGTTATTTTTTATTTATTTTGATTTGATTTGGTAGTTTAAATTTCTTACAGATATGGTACCGCATTGTTTCCCATACGAAGCTTGTATAAGTGAACACATATTTCAATAAACATGAAGCACCGTGACTCGGACAACATTTTCATAGCAGAAAGTTGGTGATCGGAGGAGCAGTGGGAGAGAAAGCAACATCAATGCATTGATAGATTATACTTTATACACATTCGGTAGATATATTGATTAATATGATGTAATATAATTTTTATTATTTGTATGTTTTTGTTAATTAAAATATTATATTAGAATAAGTTATTGAATGAGTTTTTTTTAATTTAAAATTTTCTTATATAGTTTCGGTTTTTAGTAAATTTATTTTTAAAATATTAAATTATTTAATCAATTTTTTTTAAAAGTGTATTACATTCAATTGTAATTTTTGTTTGTTCTTGTCAATAATAACTATTTTTATATATCTGTAAATATGTTTGTGTTTTTCCAAAATTTTTGGGTAAAGTTTTACCCTATTATAGGTATGTAAAAGACTATTATCATCAGAGGTAGCTGTTGCAGCAGCGTCATCAGTGGCAGCAGTAGCGGCAGTGATGGCAGAGGTGGTAGTGGCACAAGAAGTGGCTACAGCAGCAGTGGCAGCGGCAGCAGTAGTGCCTGCAGCATTTTCAGTAGGGGGGGCAGCAGCCGCATCGGAAGCAGTTGCAGTGGAGGTAGTAGCTACCGCAAAGGCAACAGAGATAGCAGAGGCAGCGGAGGCAGCGGCTACAGCGAATGCGGTGGAAACAGCGGAGGCAGAAGAGGCAGCGGCAGCAGCCATAGTGGAGGCAGGGAAGGAAGCGGCGGTATAGGAGGCAGAGGCACCAGCTGCACTGGAAGCAGCGGCAGTAGTGGTGGTAGCAGCAGCTGCATAAAAAGTAGCGGCAGCACTGGAAGTAGCAGTAGAGGCGGTAGCCATGCGGCAGCGGTGGCAATGGCGTCAGCCACCGCAGCGGCCAGCGGGTGCAGCTTCGATAGCAGTGGCGGCGGCATCAGCTATGACAGGAGCAGTGGTATTGGCAGCAACAGTGGCAATGGCAGTAGTGGCAGGAGTGGCAGCGGGAGTAGCAGCAATAGCACCTATTGAGATATATACGTACGGATAAAGTCATTATATACATATATTTAATACTGTAGTATTTTATGTACGTATATGCTGAGTATATTTGTACTCAGTTTATATGTACACTTAATGCTGCTGTTTATAAGTACATATACTATAGTTATATATGTACGAGTGAATTGCTAGTATATATTTACATATATACTACATAATTATATTTGTATCAAAACATAAATTTTTTTTGACAGAGTGTTTTAATTTTCTTACAGATATGATGCCAGATTGTTCCTCATACAAAGCTTTTATAAGTGATGAGTTTTTTCACCAGACATTACGTGCCATGACTCGGACAACTTTTTCGTAGTAGAAAAATAATGATCAGAGGAGTACAGGGAGAGAAAGCAATGTTAATGAATGGATATATTATACTTTATGCACTGTCGGTAGATACATTGATGAATAAAAATAAAAGTTTGTTATTTTTTGTTTCAATTATGTAAAATATTGAATTTGAATAAGATATTAAATGATTTTATTTTTTGTTTATTATAAATTATTAATATTTTCAATTTTTATTCAATATAATTTAAAAATAATAAATTATTTAATTAAACAATTTTAAATTTTTTTAAATTCTATAAATATTTTTGAAATTAAAATAGCTAGGGAAAATTCCCTAGCTAAATTAGCAAGGAAACAATTCCTCGCTAATTTAGAAAAAGAAATTTCCCTAGCTAATTTAGCTAGAAAAATATTAAAATTAGCGATGGATATTCCATCTCTAATTTTCTAATGATATGTACTTTAGCTATGGATTCAACCGTCATTAATTTTGTTTAGAGACATAATATTTCGTTTATCTTGCTATTTTAGCAACGGAATTTTTCTTTTTTAGCAAGAGAATTTTTCATCGCTAATTTTTTAGCAAGGAAAAATTTTGTAGTTAAAATTTTGCAAGAAGAACTTTAGATAGGGACACGATCCGTTGGTATTTCGTTGCTATTTACCATTTAGCGACGGAAATTTCTCATAGCTAGGGAATTGTCCCTAGCTATATGGGATTTTTCTTGTAGTGTCTTATCATTCATCACACACACACACACACACACACACACACACACACACACATATATATATATTTGATATTGTATAAATCTTAAGCATATTTCCATATATTTTAGGAACTTAAATTTAATTTTTTCAACCTTAAGTATATTTTTAATGTATTTTTATATGTTTCTATAAATCATTATGATTTAATATGTTTAGGGTTTGTATTTTTATTTCACTTAATATCATTTAACTAAAATTGATTTCTAATAAAATGTTTATTTGTTAAAATTCATGTTGTAAATTTCAAAATAAATAACAATATGTTTGTGTAATAAATATTATAAAAAATTTCTAAAATATATATGTGATGTAGTGTTAATTTACAGAGATAAAACTTTAGAAATAAAATTTGCACCTCATAATATGCAATATGTTATATTTATTATAAATAAACAATGTTTAAAATGTAACTATTAATTACAAAAAAAAACTTTGTCATGTATTCAATTTTAAAAAAAAAATTAAAAATAATTATTTAAAAAAACAAATTCATATATTTATATGGACATTTATATATTTTGAATAAAATAAAAAAAATAATAACTTGTAGAAAAATTTACTCATGTATTTATATTGTAATATGTTTTGTTTGAACATAATTAAAGAAATAATTGATTTTTTACAAAACATTAAAAGCATCTATTTATATGCACTACATTATAAATGTTTGAATTTTAATGTTTCTAAAAATTTATTAATAACAATATATAATAGATAGAAATTTATCATAGACATTAATATTTTAATAAAAAAATTATATAGAAAAACAAAAATAATATTATCTATTTATGACCAATATTTTAATTTTTAACATAAATGTAAAAACAACATAATTTACAAATATGCCATTTTTATTTATTTATATGAGTATAATTATAGTTATTTTAATATAAATATTAAAAAAACACCTATTTGAATAAAATAGAAGCTCAATTAATTCATAATTTCATTTTATGCATTAATATGCTTCACACACACGCATGTACACGCACACAAAAAATTATTTTAAATATAAAGAATTTACAATATTTTATAAATTGTGTCAATATATATTATATTATTTTAATTAAATTTTCAAAATCATTACATTTTAAATACATTTACACACACACACACACCCACACACACACACACACACATATATTATAGTTTCATGTGTAACTTTAAAAATACATTACGTATATAGGTATATGTGTGTGTTTGTGTGGGTGTTCAGTAGTATATGCATGCATACAGGTATATACACACTACTTTGAAAATGTAGATACATGTGAATATATACAAAAGTACAAAAATGTGTATTGTGATATATAATGTATAGTAATGTATATGGATGTATAAATGTGTGTGTTTGTAGGTCAGTGTATATGCACATATATATTTATGCATATATATGTAAATATCAACATTATTTTTGAGAATAAAAATACTTTAGCACATAATTATTAACATGTTCCACAAATTCATGAGAGCACGAGCAAAAAGTGACATTATGGCAAGATACTACTAATCTATAACACTTTGCCTTAAAATTTGATCTGAGTACTACTTGCAATGATAAGGTTCATTCAATATTACTTACCATGGTGTTACATTTTCATTCAATAATATAATTTGTTCAAATAAAAAAAATCTATCAAATTTCTTCTTCAACAACTCTTCTATCTTCTTTTTCTAGTCTTGATAAGCTATTTTTAATTTTGATTATATGTACATTTCTTATCTAATATCTCAAGTTCAAAATATTTTAATATTAAAATCTATCAAATCAATCTAGGCTTGATATCTTTTTTTTCAATGAGATATTTGATAATAGAATATTTAGTATATACTATGACTTTGGTTCCCACTAAATATGATATTAAATTGTCAAAAGAAAATATTGTTTATACAAGTGCTTTCTCTATAGTGGTTTAATTCAATTGGGCATTTGAGAGTGTGTTGTTATCATAGTATATGATAACTATTTATAAATATTTTTAATAACAATATAATACTCTTCATAATTATATTTAACAATATTTGTACCTATGTAAACTATTTTTATAACTATATTAATAACTATATATAATTATTTTTTTAACTATATAATAATTTATGAGTAATTCTATATAACAATATTTTTAACAAAATATATCATATGTATAATAATATATAACTATATATAATATTATTTTACTATATGTATAACTATAAAAATGTTATATATAACTATATCTTTAACTACATGCATATTTATAACTATATGTGTTTAACTATATATAAATATTTGTATAACTATGTAACACTCTATATAATTAAATATAATTATATTTGTATCTATGTATACATATATGTATTCATATAAATAAATTTATATATTTATTTATAACTTTGTATATATTTATGTATAACTACTTATAACTACTTGTATGAATATATCTATATATAATTATATGTTTATCTATATATAACTTTTTTTAATTATGTTTACTATATGTAAAAGAACATATAGAGGTTGACCTCCCTCACTAGGGACCATCTCTTGAGGTATATTGATTCTGTTTTTTTCTCTCATCAGATCTTTTTACTACCATACGAAAAAGGATTTGAGATTTTTTGGAAGAAATGAGATTTACGTTCACAAAGATGTTTAGTAGGCTATTTTCCAACAAGGAGATGAGGATTTTGATGCAAGGTCTTGATGCAGGCTAAAATAAAACCATTTTGTATAAGTTGAAGCTTAGTGAAATTGTCACCACAATTCCTACTATTGTCTTAAATGTAGAGACTGTTAAATACAAAAACATAAATTTCACTGTGTGGGATGTTGGGGGTCAAGACAAGATTCGGCCTTTCTGGAGGGATTACTTCCAAAATACCCAAGGTCTCATTTTTGTGGTGGATAGCAATGACAGAGATCGAGTAGTCGAATCCATAGATGAGATGTATAGGATGTTAAATGAGGAAAAGATTCGAGATTTAGTTTTGTTGGTGTTTGCCAATAAGCAAGATCTTCTTAATGCAATGAATGCAGCTGAAATTACTGACAAGCTAGGACTTCACTATCTTCTCCAATGCCATTGGCACATTTAGAGCACCTGTGCAACCTCTGGTGAGGGCCTCTACAATGGTCTTGATTGGCTTTCCAATTACATTGCTAGCAAATCATAAACAATTTTAGCAGGATGAGGCAACCTTTGTTGACATATCTGGATGTGGATCTAATCTTTGCCTATTATGCTTGAGTTTTATTCTGTTATGTGGATGACATCATCTATTTCTAGGGGGATTCAAATTGTATTTATATTTATATATTGCACGCCTGAAATACAAGACCACATTAACTTTGTTCTATTTGTTGTAAGATGAACTTTTTTGTTTTCTATTTTGTGTCTTTTTGCCATTGGATCCCAAAGGTATAAGAACATATAACTATAAATAGTTGTCTTTGACTCTATGTATCACTATAAAAGCTTTATACATAACTATATTTAAATATATAATTTACAACTTATATTTAGTAAACATTTGTATTATATTAGTATTCAAAAATATATTTTACTATATCTATACCGATACACAACTATATGTATAGATATATAAAATTATATAAATTAATATATATACCTACATTTATAAATATATGTTTAACTTTATGTGTAACTATCTGTATAACCACATGTAACTATATCTATAATTACATGTATAACAACATGCAACATTTTGTTTAATTATATGTGTATAACTATATATAAATATTTGTAAAACTAAATAAAACTTTATATAATTAAATATAACTATATTTTTAACTATTTATGCATATATGTATACATATATGTAAATATATAGAATTATTTATAACTTTGTATATATTTATGTATAACTTAATATAACTATTCATATGAATATATATATATATATAACTAAATGTTTAACTATATATAATTTTTTATAACTATATATATTATATGTATAATAACATAGAACTATAAATAATTCTATATTATTAATGTATAACCTATATTTAAATATATAATTAACAACATATATTTAATATACATTTTTATATATTAGTATAAAAATGTATTTTGTTTATCCATTCCTATACATAACTATATGTATAAATATATGAAATTATATGAAAAAATATATATACATGCATGTATAAATATAAGTTTAACTATACGTGTAACAATATGTATAACCACATGTAACTATATTTATTATTACATGTATAACAACATAGAACATCATGTTTAATTATATGTGTATAACTATATATAAATATTTGTAAAATTAAATAAAATTTTATATAATAAAATATAACTATATTTTTAACTATTTATACATATATGTAAATCTATATATTTGTTTATAACATTGTATATATTTATGTATAACTAAATATAACTACTCGTATTAATATATATATATATATATATATATATATATATATAACTAAATGTTTAATGATATATAAATATTTGTAACTATATATATTATATGTATACTAACATATAACTATAAATAATTCTATCTTACTATATGTATAACTATAAAAAAATTATACATAATTATATTTAAATATATAATTAACAACATATATTTAATATACATTTTTTTATATTAGTATAAAAAATGTATTTTAGTATATTCATACCTATACATAACTATATCATAAATATATGAAATTATATAATAAATTATATATACAAAATTGTATAAATATAAGTTTAACTATACGTGTAACTATATGTATAACCACATGTAACTATATTTATAATTATATGTATAAAAACATACAACACAATGTTTAACTATATGTGTATAACAATATATTAATTTTTTTATAACTATAAATAACTCTATAAATAAATATAACTTTATTTTTAATTATGTATACATATATATATATATACATATATGTAAATCTATATAATTGTTTATAACTTTGTATACATTTATTTATATTTACTTATAACTACTTGTATGCATATACCTATATATAATTATATGTTTAACTATATGTAACTATTTATAACTACATTTACTATATGTATCCTGACATATAATTATATATAGGATAATACTAATTTGTTCACTAACTTGAAATTAAATGGCAAAAGATATAATATCAACAATATGTAAGCACATAGCATAAGTGTCTGTTGATCAGGCTCATATATGGTATAATACAAATAAGGGTCGTACTTTTACCTAATCCTAGTCCTTGGGCCTCATGCTCAAATATGAACTTATATATGACAAAAGATGTAATATTTGTTAGGGTTATATTGAAGAAATTTTATTTTCTTTTATATAATTCTTCATTTTAATACTGCACTCTCTATGTGTATCTCTCTCCCTCTCTAATTCTTTCTGTCACTCTATACTCTTTTTCTTTATGCGTCACACACTATCTCTTGTTATTTTCTTTTTCACTATTCTTTCTTACTTGTTCTCTCTCTCTCTCTCCTCCCCCCTCTCTTTCCCTCTCTCTCCCTCTCTCTCTCCCTCTCCCTCCCTCTCTCTCCCTCTCTCTCTCTCTCTCTCCCCCCTCTCTCTCCCTTTCACCATTTCTCTCCCCCTCTCTCTACCTCCTTCTCTCTCTCCCTCCCTCCCTCTCTCCCCCTTCAAACTTTAAATGTCTTTCTTTTTTGCTTTCATTTCATTTGTGTATTATTGCATTTTGCTCCCTTTATCTAGTATTACTATAATATCTATTAATCTTTATTGTGCTAAAAATGGCTTTATCTATTCATGTAGATTCTGCAAACACATTGTCTCGATATTGATGATATTTAATATTTAAATATTCATCTGTAAGTAATTTATTTAGTTATTAGTATATTTTGAAGCAATAGAATGCTTAATTCAAAATAATGATTGAGCATTATTTTTGTGAATAAAAGATGGCAAAATGAGTTCAGATCGTTAGTGGATGTACAAAAGGTATATTAATGGATTTTGAATAAAGATTTTTTGAGTTTTCTTGAAACTTTCATCAATTTTGCATGAAGTCAATCGAGATGGATGGAGAAAAAATAAAGTGTCCATGTAATTATCACAAGTGTCAAAATATCCATTTTCGTGATGCAAATGCTATAAGATACCATTTGGCAAAATATGGCTTTGTGCCAATTATTTTGTTTGGATTTATCATGGGGAAACTACAATGGCTCTGAACATTGACAAAAATGAGGGTATTGAATCACTTGCTTGTGGTGAAGAATCATCTAACACATACCATAGAATGTTCACGAAAGATACTGGCGCTGTCTTCAATATGGATTACATGGATGTTTCACCTAATCCTAAAGCTTAGAAATTTTATGAAATGCTTAAAGCTACAGATAAAGAGTTGTGGCCTGGTTGTAAAACACATTCGCAATTGTCACTTTTGGCTCGACTTATGAGCATTAAGTCAGAAAAATATGTCGGAGAAATTATTTGATCAGGTGACACAACTGATGAAGGAGATTATTCCGGATAATAATTTGATCACTAACAACTTTTAAAATACTAAGAAGTTACTACGAGGAATGGGTCTACCAGTGGAAAAAATTGATTTTTGTTTAAATGAATGTATGTTATATTGGGATGGTGATGGTGATTTAATTAGCTGTAAGTTTTGTGATTATCTTTGATTTAAGAAGACACCTCGTGTTGTAGATACGTGACAAAAATTGAAGGTTGTATTTAAGAAGATGTATTATTTTCCATTAATTCCTCGATTATGGAGACTATATGCATCAAATGCTACAACAAATGATATGAGGTGGCATTCTGAGAATGAGGTTAAAAAGGGGTAATGTGTTATCCATTAGATTCACTTGCTTGGAGGTATTTTAATTAAATACACCAAGATTTTGCTGCTAAAATTCGAAATGTTAGATTAGGCCTCTACACTGATGGATTTCAGCCATTTGGGCAATGTGGACAATAGTATTCAATATGGACAGTGATAGTGACGCCTTATAACCTGCCTCCATGGTTGTGTATGAAGGAGTAATATATGTTTTTATCAATATTGGTTCAAATGCCAAAAAATCTGAAAGACATGCCGGATGTTTTCTTACAGCCTATTAATGAAGAGTTAGATTATTTGTGATATGTTAGCGTGGATATATATAATATCTCAAAAAAGCAAATTTTTATTATGTGGGTAGCCCTTATATGGACGGTAAGTGACTTTCCTACATATTCAATATTGTCTAGATGGAGTACTGTAGGATGATTTGCATGCCCATATTGCATGACAAATTCTGATGCATTTACCCTCAAATTTAGTGGTAAACAGTCATGGTTTGATAACCATCGTAAGTTTCTACCTACGAATCATCCATTTTGAAGAAATAGAACTATATTTCGAAAAAATAAAATTGTGATGATAGTTGCACCAGGAGTTCGTTCAGAAGATGATATTATGACAGAGATTCAGAGTTTGGGTTTGAAGAATGTAACCGAAAAGGATGCTACTGGAAGTAATGGATCAATAGGCAAAATATTTTGCTGGAGGAAACGTAGTATATTTTAGGACTTGTCCTATTGTAAGTCTAATTTAATTCATCATAACTTAGATATAATACATATTGAAAAATATGTGTTTGACAATGTTTTCAAAACTATTCTTAATGTAGATGGAAAAACAAAATACTTTAAAATCAAGACAAGAGCTAAATGATTACTATAGGTGTCCTGACTTGAAACTAAATGAGGCAACAAGAAAATTTCCTAAAGCTTGCTACAAACTTGATAAGAAGGCAAGACAAATATTTTGTGAATGAGTTAAAAATTTAAAATTCCTTGGTGAATATATGTCAAATATGGGTAGATGCATGGATATGAAGAATCTTAAGTTATTTGGAATGAAAAGTCATGACTATCATGTATTAATGTAGAAATTAATATCAATTACATTCCATGAATTACTTCTCCTAAGTGCTTGGAAGGTCCTTACAAAACTTAGTATGTTTTTCAAACAACTACCTGCAACCATAATCACAATAGATCACATGGTGAGGCTAGAGAATGACATTCCACTTATTATTTGTAAGGTTGAATGAATATCCCCACCAAGTTTTTTTGAATCAATGGAGTATTTGCCAGTCCATTTGGCATATGAAGTAAGGTTAGCAGGGCTGGTGCAATATAGGTGGATGTATCCTTTTGAAAGGTAAATACATATAATTACTATGTTTTATTATTTTGTAAATAAAGTAATATTGTAATTTAATATAATTGAAACCTAACATTGTGGTTGTAGGTATGTTTGTAAGTTGAAATTGAATGTTAGAAACAAGACAAAAGTTGAAGGTTTAATTCACAATGCATATTTAGTAGAAGAAGCATCATCATTTGTTTTTATTATTTTGAGGATCATGGAAATACAAAGAATAGAAATGTGCCTCGGAATGATGGTCATGTGATGGTAAAAGATGATTATGTGGACAAACTACCTATCTTCTAGCATTGTGGAAGAATATTTGGAAGAGCAATGAAAAGATGTATGATAGATGAAGAGTACAAAGCAACCTGAAGCTACGTTTTACTCAATTGTGAGGAGTTTGCGCCTTATATTGAGTATGTAGACCCAAAATGGTTGCAGGTTTAATCATGGTTTAATTTTATCTTTAATAGGAATTATTAAAAATTAATATACATTTTTCTCTCTCTTTTTATAGTTGTGCAGTATTTATGTTGCATAGTTAAAATATAAGTATCCAGCAATGATATCAATTATATGCTATAAACTAAATTTGTAAATTCGTTCAAATATTATGTGAGAATTGGTTCCCCCATTTACAAAATCAACGACATCATCAAATGTTGTGCCTTCCTCTGTAGTCAGTGCAATGTTAGAAATTGATATTGTGGATGAGAGGTACAAGAAATATGTAAAAATGACTTGAAAAAAAAATTTTGATGTTACTGTTAGTGGTTTTTTTTATATTATTATGATTTTCTTGTTTTCAATGTTATTTATTTATTTGTATAGTTTTATTCCATCTCACATGTGTTCAACTACAATTACAAAGTTTTATAAGAAAATGACTGATTATAAAGCATTCTCCTGAATGAAATTTTCTGAATCGACAAAAGAGTATTATTTTAATGACTTTCAGGTTAAAATAACAAAACAAAAGCATTGAAAAATAATTATCTAATTACTTAACTATTATGTTGGTTATTACTCAAGCTGTAAATAATTACATTCTTGTTGTTAATATAAATTCATTTGTGATTTTTCTATATATAAAATTACTGCACATGGGTACCCAAATTTGATGGAAAGATAAAGTCATTATGGGAGATTAAAGCTACTTAATAGTATTCTGATTTTGTCCATAAATTGAAGAATATGAAAAAAAGGCCTGATTTTATATGCGAGGATGATTGGCCCATGTGGCTTAAGTATTGGAAGGAGACAAATGTGAAAAAAAATCAGATATTGTCAGGAAAAATCAACTAAGTGAGGTTGCTGGACTAGGTACACGAATCTGTCGACACACAAAAGGGTCAAAGTCGAGCATTGAGCATGCTCGAGATTTGGTACATTTTTAAAATTTTAAACATTTATATATTTAGTGGTTGTACTAATAATCCAATAAATCAAATCTCTACATGGTTTTATTAATTTTGTTAAATTTTTTGATCATTTGTTTTTTTATGAGTTAATAAAAACATATTCTATGCTGGAGAATTTGGTCGATATCCAAATTTTTATGAGATTTTCAAAAAGATGCATGTGAAGAAAGTGGATGGTCAGTTTGTTGATAACATGTCTCAGATGATTGTTGTAATAATTTGTTATATTAATAAGATTTTATAATACTACAGTGTATTTTGAAAATTGTTTAGAATACAAAATATTTATTTTATTTTTGTATATCTAGAATAGTTTTTTCTCTATTTTATCTCAGGACCTAATGGAGGAATGTGTGACCGCTACTCATCAACAAGTTGAGTGTTCTATGGATCTTCAACCAAGTGACTATGATCCTATTTATTTTGAGACCATAAAAGGTCGTAAGAAGCAGCGAGTGTACCGAATAAGTTTGAAGGGAGTGGCATTTTGTTGTAGCAGTTATGCTTCTAATTCATCTGTCTCAGCAATGGCGGATGAGGCAGTCGAACAACAAGCAATGGAAACAAATGAATGTATTGTAGTTATGGAGATTGAAATGAAAAAGAAGAATGAGCAGATATCTCATTTGAAGGAAGAAATTAAAGAAAAGAAGGATGAGTAGATATCTCATTTGAAAAAAAGAAATATATGAAATTAAAGAATAGTAGGATGAGTAGTATAATAATTTGATGGAAGAAATGCAAGAAATTAAAGAATGAACAATGAGATGATGAAATTAAGAATGTAATGCAATAGTAGATGTCATAAATGGAGTCATAGTTAGAGGCATTGCAGCAAAAAATAGCATTCTGAGATCTAATTGTGAAACCTCGCAGGAGAGGCTTGTATTCCCTACAAATTATGAGAATGATTTCATATAAAAATTATTTCTGAACTGTTATTTATTTTTGTCTGTGTAGCAAATAATTACGTTATTTTTTTGCAGGTTTCAATTTTTTTTATTCTAGTTTTTTTTCTTTGCTTTTCCGATTAAACTAATTATGAATATTTGTAGGACACATAATGTGAGATACACTAAAAAATCTGATTCAAAGCTTTCGGACATTGCCACGGTCCTTCCAATGAATGAGTCCCATATTTACCAATTTTAGCTTTATCAAAAGGAGGGCTAGCTTAATTTATCTTTATTATTCCTAAAACATTTTGTATTTGAACACTCTTTCTTTCTAAACATAATTTCTAGACATCTTTTGGATTTTTGTTGAAGCTGTATGACAATCAACTTTAATTTGTGTTTGTTCATGTCTATAATAATTATATATATATATATATATATATATATATGTGTGTGTGTGTGTGTGTGTGTGTGTGTGAATTTGCGTGTCTCTGAATTTTTTGGATAGAGTTTTAGACTTTTATAGGTATGTAAAAGCCTATTTTTGGAAGTGGTAGTAGTGGCAGCAGTAGCAGCGATCGCAGCACGGTACAGCGGGGGCAGCGGCGATAGTGGTGGCAGTAGTGGCTTCGGTGGTAGCAGCGACACCGGCAGTAGTAGCTATAGGTGTGGGAGTAGTGGCAGTGGTAGTGGCTGCAGCGGAGGTAGCAGCAGCATCTACGACAATGGTTGCAGTGGATGCAGTGGCAGCATCAGCGATAGCGGTGATAGTAGATGCAAAGACAACATCAGTGGTAGCGGCGGCAATGGAGGCAGTGGCGGCATAAGCGGCTACGACATCAGTAGTTATGGTGGTAGTAGCAATAAAAGTGGCTGTGGTAGTAGCAGTGGCAATAGTAGATACAGTGATAGTGGTCGCAGTAGTGACAGCATCGGCAGCTCCGGTAGCGGCGGGAGCATCGGCAGCAGTGACAGTGGCAGTGGTAGGAGCAGCAACAACAATGGGAGTAGCAGCAACGACAACAAATGCGGTATATACGTATGTATATAATTAGTATATATGTACATATAATATCACAGTATTTTATGTAGATATATACTGAGTATATATCTACTCAGTATATATGTACGCATAATACCGCAATTTATATGTACATATACTATAGTAATATATGTACGAGTGAAATGCTAGTATATATGCAGATATTTACTGCAGTAATATATATTTATCAAAACATAGTTTTTTTTATTTATTTTGATTTGATTTAGTGGTTTAAATTTCTTGTAGATATGGTACCGCATTGTATCCCATATGAAGCAGTATAAGTGAAGGGATTTTTCAACAAACATGACTCACTGTGACTCGGACAACTTTTTTGCAGTAGAAAGTTGGTGATCGGAGGAGAAGAGGGAGATAAAGTAATGTCAATGCATGGATAGATTATACTTTATGCACTGTCGGTAGATACATTGATTAATAAGATGTAATATAATTTTGTTATTTTTTTGTTTTAGTTAATTAAAATAATGTATTAGAATAAGTTATTAAAAAAAATTTTTTGTTTAATTTAAAAATTTCATTTATAGTCTCTATTTTTATTCAATTTAATATAAAAATATTAAATTATTTAATTAAATTTTTGTTGAAGTTGTATGGCAATCAACTTAAATATGTGTTTGTTCATATCTATAATAACTGTTTTTATATATTTGTGAATATGTTTGTGTGTCTTTGGATTTTTTGGGTAGAGTTTTAGCTTATTATAGGTATGTAAAGCCTATTATTAATAGTGATAGCAGTGACAGTGGTGATAGTAGTGGTAGTGACAGTAGCGGTGGCAGTAGTGGCTGTGGTAGTAGTAGCAACGGTGGCGATGGTGTCTGCAGTGGTGGTGATGGAAGTAGTTTCAGTGGCAGTAGCTGCAGTGGGGCAATGAAAATGGCGGGAGCGATAGTAGCGGAGGTAGCGGTAGTGGCAATGGCAGTGACAGCAGTAGTGGCAGTAGCAGTGGCAGTAGCTATAGTGGCCAACGGGGGTGGAGGCAGCAGCTCAGCGGGGAAATGGTGGTGGCGGCGGCAGGGACAGCATCAATGGCAGTGGTGTCGGCAGCGACAACATCAATGGCAATGGCAATAATAGAGGCAGCAGTAGGAACAGCGGCAGGAGCAATGGCATTGGTAGCGGCAGGAGCAGCAGTGGCAATGGGAGCAACAGCAACATAAATAAATGAGATATATACGTACGTATAAAGTTAGTATATACGTACATATAATACTACAGTATTTTATGTACATATATACTAAGTATATTTGTACTTAGTTTATATGTACTCATAATACTATAGTTTTTATGTAAATATACTACAGTAATATATGTACGAGTGAAATGCAAATATATTTGTACATATAACTTGCAAGATTATATATTTATCAAAACATTACTTTTTTTTTATTTTAATTTGACTGAGTGGTTTATATTTCTTACGGATATGATACCGCATTGTTCCCCATACAAAGTTTTTATAAGTGATGGGATTTTTCACTAGACATTACGTGTTGTGACGTAGACAGCTTTATCACAGTAGAATAAATGGTGATCAGAGGAGTAGAGGGAGAAAAGCAATATCAATGAATGGATAAAATATACTTTATGTACTGTCAGTATATATATTGATGAGTAAGATGTAATAATTTTTTTTAATTTTTTGTTTTAAATATGTAAAATATTGAATTAGAATAAGTTATTAAATGATTTTATTTTTTGTTCATTATAAAATTTCCATTATTGTTTCATTATTTATTCAATTTGATATAAAAATATTAAATTATTTAATAAAAAAAATTCAAAATAAATTAAATTCTAAAAATAGCTTGGAAATTAAAATAGATAGGGAAAATTACCTTACTAAATTAGTAATGGAAAAATCATTTGCTAATTTATCTAGGGAATTTTCTCTAGCTAATTTATCTAGGGAATCTTTATTTTAGCGATGGTTATTTCCATCGTTGAATTTATTTTGCTAGGGACTAATATCGTCGCTAAAAATTAGCGACGAGCACTTTAGCTTGGAAGATTTTCCGTCATTTTTTCTGTTTAGCGACCGAAAATCTCATTTAGCTTGCAAATTTAGTGAGGAAAATTATCTTTTTTAGCAATGGATTTTTTCATCGCTAAATTTTTATCTAGGAACATTTCCCTCGGTAAATTTTAGTGAGAAGCACTTTAGATAGGGAAACATTCCGTAAGTAATCCGTTGCTAAATGTCGTTTAGCAATGGAAATGCCCATTTAGCTAGAAAATTTTCCCTAGCTATATAGGATTTTTATTGTAGATATTATTCTTATTATTCTTATAATTCTTTTGATTCTTTTTATACATCTTCTTTTTATTCTTCTTATTCTTCTTATTCTTCTTATTCTTCTTATTCTTTTTATTCTTTTTATTCTTCTTATTCTTCTTATTCTTTTTATTCTTTTTCTTTTATTCTTTTTATTCTTATTATTCTTCTTATTCTTCTTATGTTTTTTTTTCTTCTTATTCTTCTATTCTCCTTTTTCTACTTATTCATCTATTCTTCTTTCTCTTCTTATTCTTCTTATTCTTCTCATTTTTATTATTTGTATTATTCTTCTTATTCTTATTCTTCTTATTCTTATTATTTTACTTATTCTTCGTATTCTTTTTATTCTTATTATTCTTCATATTCTTCTTATTCTTTTATTTTTTTATTCTTTTTATTATTCATACTCTTATTATTATTATTATTATTATTATTCTACTTATTCTACTTATTATTTTTATTTTTCCTATTCTTCTAATTATTCATATTCTTCTTATTTTTCTAATTATTCATTTTATTAATATTCTTCTTATTCTTCTTATTCTTCTTATTCGTCTTTTCTTCATATTGTTCTTATTCTTATTATTATTTTTTATTATTTTCTTTTACTTTTATTCTACTTATTCTTCTTATTTTTTTTTATTCTTCTTATTCTATTTATTGTTATGATTCTCCTTATTATTCTTATTCTTCATATTATTATTATTCTTCATATTCTTCTAATTCTTATGATTCTTCTTTTTTTATATTATTCTTATTCTTCTTATTCTTATTAATTTTTCTTATTTATCTTATTCTTCTTATTCTTGTTATTTTTTTTATTAATCCAATTCTTCCTAATCTTCTTATTCTAATTATTTTTTATTCTTCTTATTCTAATTATTTTTTATTCTTCTTATTATTCTTATTCTAATTAATCTTCTTTTTCTCCTTATTCGTTTTATTTTTTTTATTCTTCTTATTCATCTTATTCTTCTTATTCATCTTATTCTTCTTATTCTTATTATTCTTTTTATCTTTTTTATTCTTCATATTTTCTAATTATTCTTTTTCTTCATATTATTATTATTCTTCATGTTCTTTTAATTTTTTGATTCTTCTTATTCTTAATATTCTTTTTATTCTTTTTATTCTTCGTATTCTTCTTATTCTTCCTATTCTTCTTATTCTTATTATTCTTCTTATTATTCTTATTCTTCTTAATCTTCTTATTTTTCTTATTCTAATTATCGTTCTTATTCTTTTTATTCTTCTAATTCTTCCTATTCTTCTTATTCTTCTAATTCTTCCTATTCTTCTTATTCTTATTATTTTTCCTATTTTTCTTACTCTTCTTATTCTTCTTATTCTACTCATTCTTCTTATTATTCTTATTATTACTATTCTACTTATTCTTCTTATTCTTTGTATTCTTATTATTCTTCTTATTCTTCTTATTTTTATTATTCTTCTTACTATTATTATTATTATTATTCTAGTTATTCTTCTTATTATTTTTATTCTTCTAATTATTCGTATTCTTCTTATTATTCATATTATTCTTATTTTTCGTATTATTACTTTTACTTTTAATCTACTTACTCTTTTATTCTTTTTATTCTTCTTATTCTATTTTTTGTTCTGATTCTCCTTATTATTCTTATGCTTCATATTATTATTATTCTTCATATTCTTCTAATTCTTCCGATTCTTTTTATACTTCTTATTCTTCTTATTCTTATTATTCTTCTTATTCACCTTATTCTTATTATTCTTTTTATTTTTCTTATTTTTCCTATTCTTCTTAATCTTCATATTCTTTTTATTCTAATTATTTTTTTATTCTTTTTATTATTCTTATTCTAATTAATCTCCTTATAGTTTTTATTTTTCTTATTTGTTTATTTTTTTATTCATCTTATTCTTCTTATTCTTCTTATTCTTCTTATTCTTCTTATTCTTTTTATTCTTCTTATTCTTCTTATACTTCATATTATTATTATTCTTCATATTATTTTAATTTTTCTGATTATTATTATTATTATTATTATTCTTCATATTCTTTTAATTTTTCTAATTCTTCTTGTTCTTATTATTCTTATTATTTTTCTTATTATTTTTCTTATTCTTCTTATTATTCTTATTCTTCTTAATCTTTTTATTTTTCTTATTCTAATTATTTTTTCTTATTCTTTTTATTCTTTTTATTCTTCATATTCTTCATATTCTTCCCATTCTTCTTATTATCTTATTCTTATTATTCTTTTTATTTTTCTTATTCTCCTTATTATTCTTACTCTTCTTATTCTTCGTATTCTAGTTATTATTCTTATTCTTCTTATTCTTGTTATTCTTCTTATTATTACTTTTACTTTTATTCAACTTACACTTCTTATTTATTTTATTCTTCTTATTCGATTTATTCTTCTCATTTTCATTATTCTTATTCTTCATATTATTATTATTCTTCATATTTTTCTAATTCTTCTGTTTCTTCTTATTTTTTTATTCTTCATATTCTTCTTATTCTTTTTATTCTTATTATTCTTATTATTCTTCTTATTTTTCTTATTCTTCCTATTCTTCTTAATCTTATTATTATTATTCTAATTATTCATTTTATTCTTCATATTATTCTTATTCTAATTAATCTTCTTATTCTTCTTTTTCTTCTTATTCTTATTATTCTTATTCTTATTATTTTTACTTTTATTCTATGTACTCTTCTTATGCTTTTTATTCTTCTTATTCTAGTTATTCTTCTGATTCTCTTTATTATTCTTGTGCTTCATATTATTATTATTATTATTATTATTATCATATTCTTCTAATTTTTCTAATTCTTCTCATTCTTCTTATTCTTTTTTTTTAAGATTTATTTTATTAATTATAAAAGACATCTCTTTTAACAGAGGAATATCATTTTTATAAGCTAGAGAACTACCCTTTTCGTCTTTTACACCCTTGATAAAATAAAAACACTGAACAGTAAAGCTTTACAGTCAAGCTCTAATTGACATAAAATAGCTCTGTATTTGTCTTTAATCTAATTTTCATGATGTATAGCTTGCTTTGTTTTAACTTTTCTTCTTTCCCCATTAAGCCTGCAAGCTTGTTTTTTTTTCTCAGCTACAGCCGCTTAATTTATGCCAGCATATCATCTGTATCTTTGGGTAAAAATTTTCGTTGTCTTTTTGATATTTTATCCAATTCCAGCATAGCTTGGTTATTCCTAAGCTTTAACTTGTTTTCTATCTTGTGTTACTAGATCATTTCATAGCTGCAAGCCCTGCATTCCAGCAAACATACAAAACCATGGCAAAACATAACAATACATAGCAGTATATACAGTCAGCCTTCTGCCCATCAGCATAGTCTCGGTGCAGCAGGCCTTCTACTTTCTGCTTTCTCATATCTGTATTGATCATTATCATAACTTTCAATTGCTTTTTTTATTCTTCCATCATCCTGATCTGTTCGCCACTCTACCTCTATCTGGAACCTCGAAGATCTTGCGGAAAGTATAACCCCTAATACAGCCCCTAACAATTGTCCTTCTGTCTCTACTAATTTACATTCTTGCCACGACACGACCCCTTTAAAGTTACACAATAATTCTCTAACATACAAACTACAATCACATTCAGTTAAGATAAACATTCAATGCATCACTTAACAAGATATACACCGAGTAGGCTAATGCAGAATTTTTGCACCTTCTTCCACATTAATCCCTCTGTAGGTTCCATGCATTTCTTTTCTAATACACTGATAGCACCCAATCTTGCCCCCTACAAAAACACCAAGAAAACTACCTACCACAATCTCTAAAGCCCCCTATATTGCAAATAGAAACAGATATGCTCAAGCACACACTAGAGCAGGATGACTAGATTCTGCCCCCAACATTCACTACAAGGAAAATCATGAAGAGAAACTCTACAAACCATATTGAATATAAATAGCATTTTAAACATTTTTAGTGGTTCTCATATCCTACTTTTTTAATCCTTATATATGGGAAAGCAATTCTATCTAGTCTAGCTAATGCTTTTAGTTTTTATTGGTCAATTTCCTCATCATACTCATTTTCTCCTTGGAGTAAACCTATTCTAGCTAAATTATCTGCCAATGCATTAGCTTCCTTATATATGTGTGATATTGATGCATTCAATTATACCATGAGGTTTATGATTATCTCAATCTCCTCCTCATACCTACAAAAAGTTATTCTAATATATACCAGATCCACCAGTAACTTGGAGTCTACCTAATTAGTACATTTTTAAATCCTAAATTATTACAAACAAATAGTCATGTTTTTAGTGCAAAGAAAATTTCTATTCTTCTTATTATTCTTATTCTTCTTATTCTTATTATTGTTCTATTCATCTTATTCTTATTATTCTTCTTATTTTTATTATTATTCCTAATCTTCTTAATCATTTTATTATTTTAATTCTAATTAATCTTCTTATTCTTGTTATTTATTTTATTTATCTTATTCTTCTTATTCATCTTATCCTTCTTATTCATATTATTCTTATTATTATTTTTATTCTTCTTTATTATTATTATTATTCATATTCTTCATTTATTTTTATTCTTAATTTTCTTTTAATTTTTTTGATCCTTCTTATTCTTCTTATTCTTTTTATTCTTATTATCATTTGTATTCTTCTTATTCTTTTATTATTTCTATTCTTCTTATTCTTATTATTTTTCTTATTCTTCTTATTATTCCTAGTCATTTTAATCTTCTTATTTTTCTTATTCTAATTATTCTCTTATTCTTCTTATTCTTTCTATTCTTCTTATTCTTTCTATTCTTCTTATTCTTTTATTCTTTTTTTTTTATTCTTCTTATTATTCTTACTCTTCTTATTCTTCTTATTCTTTGTATTATTCGTATTCTTCTTATTCTTATTATTATTCTTATTCTTCTTATTATTACTTTTTCTTTTATTCAACATATACTTCTTATTCTTTTTATTTTTCTTATTATATTTATTCTTCTGATTCTCAATATTTTTTTTCTTCATATTATTATTATTCTTCATATTCTTCTAATTCTTCTGATTCTTCTTATTTTTATTCTTCTTATTCTTATTATTCTTCTTATCTTTCTTATTATTCCTACTCTTCTTAATATTCTTATTCTTCTTATCCTAATTATTCTTTTTATTCTTCTTATTATTCTTATTCTAATTAATCTTCATATTCTTCTTTTTCTTTTTATTTTTTTTATTCTTATCATTCTTCTAATTCTTTTTTATATTCCTATTCGTCTTAATCATCTTATTTTTGATATTATAATTATTCTTATTATTATTTTTATTCTTCTTATTCTTCTTATTCTTCTTATTCTTCTTATTCTTCTTATTCTTTTTATTCTTATTATTCTTCTTTTCTACTTATTCTTCTTATTCTTTTTATTCTTCTTATTCTTCTTATTTTTCTTATTATTCATATTATTCTAATTATTCTTATTATTCTTATTATTCTTATTATTCTTATTATTCTTATTATTCTTATTATTCTTATTATTCTTATTATTCTTATTATTCTTATTATTCTTATTATTCTTATAATTCTTATTATTCTTATTATTCTTATTATTCTTAGTATTCTTATTCTTCTTATTCTTCTTATTATTCTTCTTCATCTTATTCAACTATTTTTTTCTTATTATTCTTATTCATCTTATTCTTCTTATTCATCTTATACTTCTTAATCTGAATATTCTTATATTTCTTTTTATTCTTCTTATTTTTATTATTCTTTTTTATTATTTTTATCAATCTTATTCTTCTTATTCTAATTTTCATCTTATTCTAACTTTCTTCTTATTCTATTTATACTTCTAATTTTTCTTATTCTTCTTATTCTTCTTATTCTACCTATTCTTCTTATTCTTCTTATTCATCTTATTCTTATTAATCTTCTTATTATTACTATTATTTTTATTCTACTTACTCTTCTTATTATTTTTATTCTTCTTATTCTATTTATTCTTCTTATTCTCCTTATTATTCTCAATCTTCAGATTATTATTATTCTTCATATTCTTTTAATTCTTCTAATTCTTCTTATTCATTTAATTCTTCTAATTCTTCTAATCCTTCTAATTCTTCTAATTCTTATTATTCTTCTTTTTATTCTTATTCTTCCTATTCTTTTCAATCTTATTATTCTTCTTATTCTTCTTATTTTTCTTATTCCTATTCTTCTTCTTATTCATCTTATTCTTTTTATTCTTCATCTTCTTCTTTTTTTCTTATTCTTCTTATTCTTCTTATTTCTTATTATTCTTCTTATTCTTAATATTATTATTATTAATCATATTCTTCTAATTCTTCTGATTCTTCTTATTCTTCTTATTCTACATATTATTCATATTATTTTTATTCTTATTATTCTTCTTAATTTTATAATTATTCGTACTCTTCTTATTCTTCTTATTCTTCTTATCATAATTATTCTTTTTATTCTTCTTATTATGCATATTCTAATTAATCTTTTTATTCTTCTTATTCGTTTTATTTTTCTTATTCTTCTCATTCTTCTTATTCTTTTTATTATTCCTATTCTTCTTAATATTCTTATTTTTCTTATTCTAATTATTCTTCTTATTATTTTTATTATTCTTATTATTCTACTTATTATTATTATTCATCTAATTTTTCTTTTTCTTCTTATTCTTCTTCATATTATTCTTCTTATTCTACTATTTTTTTTCTATTCTTCTTATTCATCTTATTATTCTTATTCATCTTATTCATCTTATTCTTCTTATTCTTAATATTCTTATATTTCTTTTTATTCTTTCTATTTTTCTTATTCTTATTATTCTTATTATTCTTATTGTTTTTCTTATTACTTTTATTGTTTTTTTCTTCTTATTATTTTTATTCATCTCATTCTTCTAATTCTTCTTTTTCTTCTTATTCTTTTTATTCTTTTTATTCTTTTAATTTTTTTTATTATTCTTATTATTCTTATTCTTCTTATTCTTATTTTCTTCTTTATCTATTAATACATCTTATTTTCCTTAATCTTCATATTCTTCTTATTATTCTTATTATTCTTATTCGTCTTATTCTTCTTATTCTTCTTATTATTACAATTATTTTTATTACACTTACTCTTCATATTATTTTTATTCTTCTTATTATATTTAATCTTTTTATTCTCACTTTTTATTCTCATTCTTCATATTATTTTTATTCTTCATATTCTTCTAATTCTTCTAATTCTTATTATTCTTTTTATTATTCGTTTTCTTCCTATTCTTCTTAATCTTCTTATTCTTTTTATTCTTCTAATTCTTCTTATTCTTATTATTCTTCTTATTGTTCTTATTCTTCATATTCTTCTTAATCTTCTTATTCTTTTTCTTCTAATTATTCTTCTTATTCTTCTTATACTTCTTATTCTTCTTATTTTTCTTATTCTTCTTATTGTTTTTATTCTTCTTATTCATCTTATTCTTTTTATTCTTCTCATTCTTCTTATTGTTCTTATTCTACTAATTCTTCTTATTCTACTTATTCTTCTTATTCTTTTTTTTCTTCATATTTTTCTTATTCTTCTTTACTTTTCATTCTTTTTATTCTTATTATTCTTCTTATTCTTGTTATTCTTCTTATTCTAATTATTCTTTTTTTTCTTCTTTTATTGTTATTCTTCTTATTTTTCTTATTCTTTTTATTCTTCTTATTCTTAATATTCTTCTTATTCTTTTTATACATCTTATTCTTTTTATTATTTTTCTTCTTTTTATTCTTTTTATTCTTCTTATTATTCATTTTTTTTATTCTTCTTATTTTTCTAATTCTTCTTATTCTTCATTTTCATCTTATACACCTTATTAATTTTATTCATTTTATTCTTATTATACTTTTTAGTTTTGAGATCAATTTCTACACATAATTTTGCTATACCTAGCCTTGTCATACATGTCATGGCTTCGTCCAACATCCATTGTTTTCCCAAACATAGAGCTTTTAAGTGAAGTGTATGTTTATTATTTAGATGAAGTGGAAACTTCGATAGTGTAAATCATACCAGGGCATGTAATGACTCCTCGAAAGGAGAAAAATCTAGTGTCCACTTGAAAACATGCATTGGGTAACCAACGACACTCCATAAAGCTTTTAACCAGCTCCTGAGGAAGTCATCTTCCCACTTGAACTACAGTATCATGTGCTGACTGTCATAGTTCATGATTTTTACCTGTTGCAAAATTATAATGAGGCAAAGAAGTTGTGTAGTTTAATAAATTTGGGTCTGCCTTAGGAAAATTTCCGAACAAGAGTGAGTTCAAATTTGGCAATGAGCTTCAATATATCTTCTTTCAAAAATATCACCACACAAAGCCCCATTTTTTGCGTAAAATGCCGAAAATACAAACGTGGGCTCCATTGATATTGTAGAGAATTATTTTTTCAAGAAGAGAAAGCTAATTTCGTCCATTTTAGGCTTCAATATATCTTTATTCTTCTTATTCTTTTTATTCTTCTTATTTTTCTTATTCTTCATATTCTTCTTATCCTTCTTATTCTTCTTATTTATCTTATTATTTTTATTCTTATTATCCTTCTTATTTTCTTATTCTTCTTATTTTTTTATTTTTCTTATTCTTTTCATTCTTCTTATTCTTTTCATTCTTCTTATTCTTCTTTTCATCTTATTCTTTATATTTATTTATTATTATTATTTTTTGTATTCTTATTATAATTTTTATTATTCTTCTTATTCTTTATATCTTTTGATTCTTCTTATTCTTCTTATTCTTATTATTCTTATTATTTACTTATTCTTATTATTCTTTTAATTCTTAATTTCAATTTTATTCTTTTTATTCTTCTTTAATCTTATTTTTCATATTCTTCGTATTCTTGTTATTTTTATTATTCTTATTATTTTTTTGTTATTCTTATTATTCTTCTTATTTTTCTTATACCACTTTTTCTTCTTTTTCTTCTTATTCATCTTATTCTCATTTCATTCCTAATCTTATTATTCTTATAATAATACTTATTCTTTTATTCTTTTTAATCTTTTTATTCTTATTATTATTATTCTTCATATTGTTTTTATTCTTCATATTTTTCTTATTGTTCTTATTATTCTTATTCATTTTATTCTTATTATTCTTTTTATCCTTCTTATTCTTCATCATCTTCTTCTTATAATTCTTATTCTTATTTTTCTTAATATTCTTCTTATTCTTATCATTATTCTTATTCTTGTTATTCATGTTATTCTTCTTATTTTTCTTATTCTTCTTATTATTCATTTTCTTATTAATCTTCTTATTCTTTTTATTCTTTTTATTCTTTTTTTTCTTCTTATTCTTCTTATCCTTTTTATTCTTCTTATCCTTCTTATTCTTCTTATCCTACTTATTCTTCTTATTTTAATGTTTTTGTAATTTTTGTTATTTTTGTTATTTTTGTTTTTTATGTTTTTTATGTTTTTTATGTTTTTTTTGTTATTCTTCTAATTTTTCTATTTCTTATTATTATTATTATTATTATTATTATTACTATTCTTCTACTTATTCTTCTTGTTCTGATTATATTTGTTATTCTTTTTATTCTTCTTATTCTTAATATTCTTATTATTCTTATTTTCATCTTTATCTTTTTATTAATCTTATTCTTCTTATTTATTTTTATTTTCATTATTATTCTTATTATTCTTATTTTTTTTCTTATTTTTCTTATTCTTGTTATACTTCTTATTCTTCTTATTCTCCTTATTCTTCTTATTCTTCTTATTCTTTTTATTCATTTTATTCTTCTTATTGTTCATATTCTTCATATTCTTGTCATGTTTATTATTCTTATTATTAATTTCTTATTCTTCATATACTTAATATTCTTGTTTTTCTTGTCATTATTTTTATTCTTCTTTTTCTAATATTCTTCCTATTCTTATTATTCTTATTCTACTTATTTTTCTTATTCTTTTTAATCTTTAAATTCTTATTCTTATTATTATTTTTCATATTTTTCTTATTCTTTTTATTCTTCATATTCTTCTTAATGTTCTTATTCTTCTTATTGATGTTATTCTTTTTATTCTTCTTTTTATTATTCTTATTCTTATTCTTCTTTTTCTTCTTATTCATCTTATTCTTCATATTTTTCTTATTCTTCTTAGACTTCTTATTCTTCTTATTTTACATATTTTTGTTATTCTTCCTATTCTTCTTATTTTTAATATTCTTTTTATTCTTATTATTCTTCTTATTTTCTAATTCATATTATTCTTCTTATTTTTTTATTCTTTTTATCCTTATTATTCTTCTTATTCTTCTTTTCATCTTATTCTTTTTATTAATGTTATTTATCTAATTTTTCTTATTTTCTTTAGTTCTTCTTATTTTTATTATTTTTTATTCTTCTTATTATTTTATCCTTATTATTTTTAATCTTCGTATTCTTTTTATTCATATTATTTTTTATTCTTCAATTTCTTCTTATTCTTTTTATTCTTCCTATTTTTATATATTTCTTATTTTTTATTCTTGTTTTTCTTTTATTCTTCATATTCTTACTTTCATCTTATTCTTCATTTGCTTCATATTCTAGTTATTTTTTTTATTCTTATTATTTTTTCTTATTTTATTATTCTTAATATTCTTCTTATTTTTTTTCTTTTTTTATTCTTTTTATTCATTTTCTTCTTATTTTTCTTATTTAATTATTTTTCTTATTCTTTTTATTCTTCATTTTCTTTTTATTCGACATATTCTTCTTTCATCTTATTCTTCATATCTTCATATTCTTATCATTTTTACTATTCTTATTATTATTTTCTTATTCTTCTTGTACTTAATATTCTTCTTATTCTTGGTATTGTTTTAGATTCTTCTTTTATAATATTCTTCCTAGCTTATTATTCTTTTTAATCTTTAAATTCTTCTTATTATTCTTATTCTTCATATTCTTCTTATTATTCTTATTATTCTTATTAATTCTTATTATTCTTATTCTTCTTATTCGTGTTATTCTTCTTATTCTTTTTTTTTCTTTTTCTTCTTCTTCTTCTTATTCTTCTTATTCATCTTATCTTTATATTCTTATTATTTTTTTTATTCTTCTTATACTTATTATTCTTTTTATTCTTCTTCTTTTACATATTTTTGTTACTATTCCTTTTCTTCTTATTTTTTTATTGTTTTTATTCTTCTTATTCTTCTTGTGTTCTCAATCTTTTTATTCTTCTTATTCTTCATATACTTCTTATTCTTCTTATTCTTCTTATTCTTCTTATTCTTCTTATTCTTCTTATTCTTCTTTTAATCTTATTCTTTTTATTAATGTTATTCTTCTAATTTTTATTATTTTCATTATTCTTCATGTTTTTATTAATTTTTTATTCTTCTTATTCTTCTCATTATTTTTAATCTTATTCTTTTTATTCATATTATTTTTTTATTCTTCAATTTCTTCTTATTATTCTTATTCTTCTTAATTTTATATCTTTCATATTTTTTTATTCTTGTTTTTCTTTTTATTCTACTATTTCTTCATTTCATCTTTTTCTTCATTTTCTTCATATTCTAGTTATTTTTTTTATTCTTATTAATTTTTTTCTTACTTTTCTTTTTCAAAATATTATTCTTATTATTCTTATTCTTCTTATTCTTATTATTCTTCTTATTCTTCTAATTCTTCTAATTCTTCTTATTCTACTTATTCTTTTTATTCTTCTTATTCTTCTTATTCTACTTATTCTTCTTTTTCTTTTATTCTTCTTATTCTTTTATTTCTTCATATTTTTTTATTCTTCTAATTCTTATTTTTTTTATTCTTCTTATTATTCTTATTCTTCTTATTCTTCTTATTCTTCGTATTCTTCTTTTTTTCTTCTTATTCTTTATATCCATCTTATTCTTCTTATTATTCTTAGTCTTCAAATCCTTCTTATCCTTCGTATTTATAATTTTTTCTTTAACTTCTTATTCTTCTTATTTTTCATATTCTTCTTATTATTCCTATTATTCTTATTCTTCTTATTTTTTTTATTCTTCTTATTCATATTATTCTTCTTTTTTTCATATTCTTATTATTCTCCATATAATATTTATTTTTCTTATTCTTCTTATTCTTTTTATTCTTCATATTCTTCTTAATCTTCGTACTATTTTTATTCTAATTATTCTTTTTTTATTCTAATTATTTTTAATATTCTACTTATTTTTCTTTTTCTTTTTTTTCTTCTTATTCATATTATTATTCTAATTTTTCATATTCTTCTTATTATTAATATAGTTCTTATTCTTATTATGGTTCTTATTCTTCTTATTAATTCTTATTTTTCTTATTTTTCTTATTTTTCTTAATCTTCTTATTCTTCTTATTATTTTTATTCTTATTATCCTTCTTATTCTTCTTATTCTTCTTATTCTTCTTTTCATCTTATTCCTTTTATTAATGTAATTCTTCTAATTTTTCTTATTTTCATTATTCTTCATGTTTTTATTAATTTTTTATTCTTATTATTCTATTCATTATTTTTAATCTTCTTATTCTTTTTATTCATATTATTTTTTTATTCTTCAATTTCTTATTATTATTCTTATTCTTCTTATTTTTATATCTTTCATATTTTTTTATTCTTGTTTTTCTTTTTATTCTGCTATTTCTTCTTTTCATCTTTTTCTTCATTTTCTTCATATTCTAGTTATTTTTTTTATACTTATTAATTTTTTTCTTACATTTCTTTTTCAAATATTATTCTTATTATTCTTATTATTCTTATTCTTCTTATTCTTATTATTCTTCTTATTCTTCTTATTATTCTAATTCTTCTTATTCTACTTATTCTTCTTTTTCTTCTTTCTTTTTATTCTTTTTATTATTTTATTTCTTCATATTTTTTTTATTCTTCTTATTCTTATTTTTTTTATTCTTCTTATTATTCTTATTCTTCTCATTCTTCTTATTCTTCTTTTTTCTTCTTATTCTTTATATCCTTCTTATTCTTCTTATTTTTCTTAGTCTTCATATCCTTCTTATCCTTCGTATTTTATAATTTTTTCTTTTACTTCTTATTCTTCTTATTTTTCATATTCTTCTTATTATTCCTATTATTCTTATTCTTCTTATTTTTTTTATTCTTCTTATTCTTCTTATTCACATTATTCTTCTTTTCTTCTTATTCTTTTTATTCTCCATATAATATTTATTTTCTTATTCTTCTTATTCATTTTATTCTTCATATTCTTCTTTATCTTCGTACTATTTTTATTCTAATTATTCTTTTTTTTATTCTTTTTATTTTTAATATTCTACTTATTTTTCTTTTTCTTTTTTTTATTATTCATATTATTATTCTAATTCTTCATATTCTTCTTATTATTAATATAGTTCTTATTCTTATTATGGTTCTTATTCTTCTTATTGATTCTTATTCTTCTTATTCTTCTTATTATTTTTATTCTTACTATCCTTCTTATTCTTCTTATTCTTCTTATTCTTACTATTCTTCTTAATCTTCTTATTTTTCTTCTTATTCTTCTTATTCTCATATTCTTCTTTTTCTACTTATTATTATTATTATCATCATTATTATTATTATTATCATTATTATTATTATTATTATCATTATTATTATTCTTCTTCTTTTTAATATGATTAATCTTTTTATTCTTCTTATTCTTCATATTCTTTTTATTCTTGTTATTATTTTTATTCTTCTAATTCTTCTTATTTTTCTAATTCTTCTCATTCTCCTTATTATTATTATTATTATTATTATTATTATTATTATTCTTCTTCTTCTTCTTATTTTTCTTATTCTTCTCTTTCTTCTCATTCTTCTTATTCTTCTTATACTTCTTATTCTTCATATTCTTCGTATTCATATTATTCTACATATTCTTCTTATTCTTCTTTTTTCTTATTATACTTCATATCCTTCTTATTCTTTTTATTATTATTATTATTATTATTATTCTTATCTTCTTATTCTTCTTATTTTATAAATTTTTATTTTTCTTATTATTCTTCTTATTCTTCATATTCTTCATATTCTTCTTATTATTTCTATTCTTCTTATTGTGCATATTTTTTTATTCTTCTTATTATTAATATAGTTCTTATTCTTATTATGGTTCTTATTCTTCTTATTATTTTTATTCTTATTATCCTTCTTATTCTTCTTATTCTTCTTATTCTTCTTATTCTTCTTATTCTTATTATTCTTCTTATTCTTATTATTCTTCTTAATCTTCTTTTTTTTCTTCTTATTCTCATATTCTTCTTTTTCTACTTATTATTATTATTATTATTATATTATTATTATTATTATTATTCTTCTTCTTCTTAATATGATTATTCTTTTTATTCTTCTTATTCTTCATATTCTTTTTATTCTTGTTATTGTTTTTATTCTTTTTATTCTTCTAATTCTTCTAATTCTTCTTATTCTTCTAATTCTTCTCATTCTTCTTATTCTTCTCATTCTTATTATTATTATTATTATTCTTTCGTCTTCTTATTTTCTTATTCTTCTCTTTCTTCTTATTCATCATATTCTTCTTATACTTCTTATTCTTCATATTCATCTTATTCTACATATTCTTCTTATTCTTCTTTTTCTTATTAGTCTTCATATCCTTTTTATCATTCTTATCCTTATTATTATTATTATTATTATTATTATTCTTATCCTCTTATTCTTCTATTTATAAATTTTTATTTTTCTTATTATTCTTCTTATTCTTCATATTCTTATTATTAGTCCTATTCTTCTTATTGTGCATTATTTTTTTATTCTTCTTTTTCATATTAGTCTTCTTTCTACTTATTCCTTTTATTCTCCATGTAAATTTTTATTTTTCTTTTCTTTTCTTTTTATTCTTTTATTCTTTTTATCATCTTATTATTCTTAATCTTCGCAGTATTATTATTCTTATTTTATTCTTATTTTATTCTTATTCTTTTTATTCTTAATATTCTACTTATTCTTCTTTTTCTTTTTTTTCTTCTTATTTATATTATTATTCTTATTCTTCATATTCTTCTTATTCTTTATATAGTTCTTATTCTTATTATAGTTCTTATTTTTCTTATTGGTTATTATTATTATTATTATTATTATTATTTTATTCTTTTATTCTTATTATTTGTTCTTATTCTTCTTATTCTTCTTATTCTTTTTCTTTTATTCTTTTTATTCTTATTATTCTTCTTATTAATTTTTTTCTTCTTATTCTTCATATTCTTCATATTCTTCTATTCTTCTATTCTTCTCTTCTTCTTTTTCTTCTTTTTCTTCTATCCTTCTATCCTTCTTTTCTTCTTATTCTTTTATCCTTCTTTCTCATTTATTCTTCTTATTCTTCTTATTCTTCTTATTCTTCCTATTCACCTTATTCTTCTTATTCTTCTTATTCATCCTATTCATCTATTCTTCTTATTCTTCTTATTCTTCTTATACTTCGTAATTTTCTTAACCTTCTTATTCTTCTTATTCTTCTTATTCTTCTTATTCTTCTTATTCTTCTTATTCTTCTTATTCTTCTTATTCTTCTTATTTCTTATTAATTCTTCTTATCTTAATATTATTATTATTAATCATATTCTTCTAATTCTTCTGATTCTTCTTATTCTTCTTATTCTACATATTATTCATATTATTTTTATCTTATTATTCTTCTTAATTTATAAATTATTCGTACTCTTCTTATTCTTCTTATTCTTCTTATCATAATTATTCTTTTTATTCTTCTTATTATGCAGATTCTAATTAATCTTTTTATTCTTCTTATTCGTTTTATTTTTCTTATTCTTCTCATTCTTCTTATTCTTTTTATTATTCCTATTCTTCTTAATATTCTTATTTTTCTTATTCTAATTATTCTTCTTATTATTTTATTATTCTTATTATTCTACTTATTATATATTCATCTAATTTTCTTTTCTTCTTATTCTTCTTCATATTATTCTTCTTATTCTACTATTTTTTTCTATTCTTCTATTCATCTTATTATTCTTATTCATCTTATTCATCTTATTCTTCTTATTCTTAATATTCTTATATTCTTTGTATTCTTTCTATTTTTCTTATTCTTATTATTCTTATTATCTTATTGTTTTTCTTATTACTTTTATTGTTTTTTTCTTCTTATTATTTTTATTCATCTCATTCTTCTAATTCTTCTTTTTCTTCTTATTCTTTTTATTCTTTTTATTCTTTTTATTTTTTTAGTATTCTTATTATTCTTATTCTTCGTATTCTAGTTTCTCTTTATCTATTAATACATCTTATTTTCCTTAATCTTCATATTCTTCTTATTATTCTTATTATTCTTATTCGTCTTATTCTTCTTATGCGTCTTCTTATTACAATTATTTTATTACACTTACTCTTCATATTATTTTTATTCTTCTTATTATATTTAATCTTTTTATTCTCACTTTTATTCTCATTCTTCATATTATTTTTATTCTTCATATTCTTCTAATTCTTCTAATTCTTATTATTCTTTTATTATTCGTTATTCTTCCTATTCTTCTTAATCTTCTTATTCTTTTTATTCTTTTAATTCTTCTTATTCTTATTATTCTTCTTATTGTTCTTATTCTTCATATTCTTCTTAATCTTCTTATTCTTTTTCTTCTAATTATTCTTCTTATTCTTCTTATACTTCTTATTCTTCTTATTTTTCTTAGTCTTCTTATTGTTTTTATTCTTATTATTCATCTTATTCTTTTTATTCTTTTTATTCTTCTTATTGTTCTTATTCTACTAATTCTTCTTATTCTACTTATTCTTCTTATTCTTTTTTTCTTCATATTTTTCTTATTCTTCTTTACTTCTCATTCTTTTTATTCTTATTATTCTTCTTATTCTTGTTTTTCTTCTTATTCTAATTATTCTTTTTTTCTTCTTTTATTGTTATTCTTCTTATTTTTCTTATTCTTTTTATTCTTCTTATTCTTAATATTCTTCTTATTCTTTTTATACATCTTATTCTTTTATTATTTTTCTTCTTTTTATTCTTTTTATTCTTCTTATTATTCATTTTTTTTATTCTTCTTATTTTTCTAATTCTTCTTATTCTTCATTTTCATCTTATACACCTTATTAATTTTATTCATTTTATTCTTATTATACTTTTAGTTTTGAGATCAATTTCTACACATAATTTTGCTATACCTAGCCTTGTCATACATGTCATGGCTTCGTCCAACATCCATTGTTTTCCCAAACATAGAGCTTTTAAGTGAAGTGTATGTTTATTATTTAGATGAAGTGGAAACTTCGATAGTGTAAATCATACCAGGGCATGTAATGACTCCTCGAAAGGAGAAAAATCTAGTGTCCACTTGAAAACATGCATTGGGTAACCAACGACACTCCATAAAGCTTTTAACTAGCTCCTGAGGAAGTAATCTTCCCAACTTGAACTACAGTATCATGTGCTGACTGTTCATAGTTCATGATTTTTACCTGTTAGCAAATTATAATGAGGCAAAGAAGTTGTGTAGTTTAATAAAATTTGGGTCTGCCTTAGGAAAATTTACGAACAAGAGTGAGTTCAAATTTGGCAATGAGCTTCAATATATCTTCTTTCAAAAATATCACCACAAAAGCCCCATTTTTGCGTAAATGCCGAAAATACAAACGTGGGCTCCATTGATATTATCGAGAATTATTTTTTCAAGAAGAGAAAGCTAATTTCGTCCATTTTAGGCTTCAAATCATGCTTTTTCACACATAAATGGTGGGGTATCTCTCAAGAAACTTCACTTTCTCTCTTTAGAATTGAGAGATGAACAAAATGTCTTCTCTTATTCTTCGTATTCTCTTTATTCTTTTTTTTCATTTTTTTTCTTCTTATTTTTCTTATTCTTCATATTCTTCTTATCCTTCTTATTCTTCTTATATATCTTATTATTTTATTCTTATTATCCTTCTTATTTTCTTATTCTTCTTATTTTTTATTTTTCTTATTCTTTTCATTCTTCTTATTCTTTTCATTCTTCTTATTCTTCTTTTCATCTTATTCTTTATATTTATTTATTCTTGTTATTTTTTTCTATTCTTATTATAGTTTTATTATTCTTCTTATTCTTTATATCTTTTGATTCTTCTTATTCTTCTTATTCTTCTTATTCTTATTATTCTTATTATTTACTTATTCTTATTATTCTTTTAATTCTTAATTTCAATTTTATTCTTTTTATTCTTCTTTAATCTTATTTTTATATTCTTCGTATTCTTGTTATTTTTATTATTCTTATTATTTTTTTGTTATTCTTATTATTCTTCTTATTTTTCTTATACCACTTTTCTTCTTTTTCTTCTTATTCATCTTATTCTCATTTCATTCCTAATCTTATTATTCTTATAATAATACTTATTCTTTTATTCTTTTTAATCTTTTTATTCTTATTTATTATTATTCTTCATATTGTTTTTATTCTTCATATTTTTCTTATTGTTCTTATTATTCTTATTCATTTTATTCTTATTATTCTTTTTATCCTTCTTATTCTTCATCATCTTCTTCTTATAATTCTTATTCTTATTTTTCTTAATATTCTTTTATTCTTATTATTATTCTTATTCTTGTTATTCATGTTATTCTTCTTATTTTTCTTATTCTTCTTATTATTCATTTCTTATTAATCTTCTTATTCTTTTTATTTCTTATTCTTTTTATTCTTTTATTCTTTTTTTCTTCTTATTCTTCTTATCCTTTTTATTCTTCTTATCCTTCTTATTCTTCTTATCCTACTTATTCTTCTTATTTTAATGTTTTTGTAATTTTGTTATTTGTTATTTTGGTTTTTTATGTTTTTTATGTTTTTTTTGTTATCTTCTAATTTTTCTATTTCTTATTATTAGTATTATTATATTATTACTATTATTCTACTTATTCTTCTTGTTACTGATTATATTTGTTATTCTTTTTATTCTTCTTATTCTTAATATTCTTAATATTCTTATTTTCATCTTTATCTTTTTATTAATCTTATTCTTCTTATTTATTTTTATTTTCATTATTATTCTTATTATTCTTATTTTTTTTCTTATTTTTCTTATTCTTGTTATACTTCTTATTCTTCTTATTCTCCTTATTCTTCTTATTCTTCTTATTCTTTTTATTCTTCTTATTGTTCATATTCTTCATATTCTTGTCATGTTTATTATTCTTATTATTAATTTCTTATTCTTCATATACTTAATATTCTTGTTTTTCTTGTCATTATTTTTATTCTTCTTTTTCTAATATTCTTCCTATTCTTATTATTCTTATTCTACTTATTTTTCTTATTCTTTTTAATCTTTAAATTCTTATTTTTATTATTATTTTTCATATTTTTCTTATTCTTTTTATTCTTCATATTCTTCTTAATGTTCTTATTCTTCTTATTGATGTTATTCTTTTTATTCTTCTTTTTATTATTCTTATTCTTATTCTTCTTTTTCTTCTTATTCATCTTATTCTTCTTATTCTTCTTAGACTTCTTATTCTTCTTATTTTACATATTTTTGTTATTCTTCCTATTCTTCTTATTTTTAATATTCTTATTATTCTTATTATTCTTCTTATTTTCTAATTCATATTATTCTTCTTATTTTTTTATTCTTTTTATCCTTATTATTCTTCTTATTCTTCTTTTCATCTTATTCTTTTTATTAATGTTATTTATCTAATTTTTCTTATTTTCTTTGTTCTTCTTATTTTTATTATTTTTTTATTCTTCTTATTATTTTTATCCTTATTATTTTTAATCTTCGTATTCTTTTTATTCATATTATTTTTTTATTCTTCAATTTCTTCTTATTCTTTTTATTCTTCCTATTTTTATATATTTCTTATTTTTTATTCTTGTTTTTCTTTTTATTCTTCATATTCTTACTTTCATCTTATTCTTCATTTGCTTCATATTCTAGTTATTTTTTTTATTCTTATTATTTTTTTCTTATTTTATTATTCTTAATATTCTTCTTATTTTTTTTTTTTTTTTATTCTTTTTATTCATTTTCTTCTTATTTTTCTTATTTAATTATTTTTCTTATTCTTTTTATTCTTCATTTTCTTTTTATTCGACATATTCTTCTTTCATCTTATTCTTCATATCTTCATATTCTTATCATTTTTACTATTCTTATTATTATTTTCTTATTCTTCTTATACTTAATATTCTTCTTATTCTTGTTATTGATTTTATTCTTCTTTTTATAATATTCTTCCTATTCTTATTATTCTTTTTAATCTTTAAATTCTTCTTATTATTCTTATTCTTCATATTCTTCTTATTATTCTAATTATTCTTATTATTCTTATTATTCTTATTCTTCTTATTCGTGTTATTCTTCTTATTCTTTTTTTTCTTTTTCTTCTTTTCTTCTTCTTCTTCTTATTCTTCTTATTCATCTTATCTTTATATTCTTATTATTTTTTTATTCTTCTTATACTTATTATACTTATTATTCTTCTTTTTTTACATATTTTTGTTACTCTTCCTTTTCTTCTTATTTTTTTATTGTTTTTATTCTTCTTATTCTTCATGTGTTCTCAATCTTTTTTTTCTTCTTATTCTTAATATACTTCTTATTCTTCTTATTCTTCTTTTAATCTTATTCTTTTTATTAATGTTATTCTTCTAATTTTTATTATTTTCATTATTCTTCATGTTTTTATTAATTTTTTATTCTTCTTATTCTTCTCATTATTTTTAATCTTATTCTTTTTATTCATATTATAATTTTATTCTTCAATTTCTTCTTATTATTCTTATTCTTCTTAATTTTATATCTTTCATATTTTTTTATTCTTGTTTTTCTTTTTATTCTACTATTTCTTCATTTCATCTTTTTCTTCATTTTCTTCATATTCTAGTTATTTTTTTTATTCTTATTAATTTTTTTCTTACTTTTCTTTTTCAAAATATTATTCTTATTATTCTTATTCTTCTTATTCTTATTATTCTTCTTATTCTTCTAATTCTTCTAATTCTTCTTATTCTACTTATTCTTTTTATTCTTCTTATTCTTCTTATTCTATTTATTCTTCTTTTTCTTTTTATTCTGCTTATTCTTTTATTTCTTCATATTTTTTTTATTCTTCTAATTCTTATTTTTTTTTATTCTTCTTATTATTCTTATTCTTCTTATTCTTCTTATTCTTCGTATTCTTCTTTTTTTCTTCTTATTCTTTATATCCATCTTATTCTTCTTATTATTCTTAGTCTTCAAATCCTTCTTATCCTTCGTATTTTATAATTTTTTCTTTAACTTCTTATTCTTCTTATTTTTCATATTCTTCTTATTATTCCTATTATTCTTATTCTTCTTATTTTTTTTATTCTTCTTATTCATATTATTCTTCTTTTTTTTCATATTCTTATTATTCTCCATATAATATTTATTTTTCTTATTCTTCTTATTCTTTTTATTCTTCATATTCTTCTTAATCTTCGTACTATTTTTATTCTAATTATTCTTTTTTTATTCTAATTATTTTTAATATTCTACTTATTTTTCTTTTTCTTTTTTTTCTTCTTATTCATATTATTATTCTAATTTTTCATATTCTTCTTATTATTAATATAGTTCTTATTCTTATTATGGTTCTTATTCTTCTTATTAATTCTTATTTTTCTTATTTTTCTTATTTTTCTTAATCTTCTTATTCTTCTTATTATTTTTATTCTTATTATCCTTCTTATTCTTCTTATTCTTCTTATTCTTCTTTTCATCTTATTCCTTTTATTAATGTAATTCTTCTAATTTTTCTTATTTTCATTATTCTTCATGTTTTTATTAATTTTTTATTCTTATTATTCTATTCATTATTTTAATCTTCTTATTCTTTTTATTCATATTATTTTTTTATTCTTCAATTTCTTATTATTATTCTTATTCTTCTTATTTTTATATCTTTCATATTTTTTTATTCTTGTTTTTCTTTTTATTCTGCTATTTCTTCTTTTCATCTTTTTCTTCATTTTCTTCATATTCTAGTTATTTTTTTATACTTATTAATTTTTTTCTTACATTTCTTTTTCAAATATTATTCTTATTATTCTTATTATTCTTATTCTTCTTATTCTTATTATTCTTCTTATTCTTCTTATTATTCTAATTCTTCTTATTCTACTTATTCTTCTTTTTCTTCTTTCTTTTTATTCTTTTTATTATTTTATTTCTTCATATTTTTTTTATTCTTCTTATTCTTATTTTTTTATTCTTCTTATTATTCTTATTCTTCTCATTCTTCTTATTCTTCTTATTCTTCTTTTTTCTTCTTATTCTTTATATCCTTCTTATTCTACTTATTTTTCTTAGTCTTCATATCCTTCTTATCCTTCATATTTTATAATTTTTTCTTTTACTTCTTATTCTTCTTATTTTTCATATTCTTCTTATTATTCCTATTATTCTTATTCTTCTTATTTTTTTTATTCTTCTTATTCTTCTTATTCACATTATTCTTCTTTTCTTCTTATTCTTTTTATTCTCCATATAATAATTATTTTTCTTATTCTTCTTATTCTTTTATTCTTCATATTCTTCTTTATCTTCGTACTATTTTTATTCTAATTATTCTTTTTTTTATTCTTTTTATTTTTAATATTCTACTTATTTTTCTTTTTCTTTTTTTTATTATTCATATTATTATTCTAATTCTTCATATTCTTCTTATTATTAATATAGTTCTTATTCTTATTATGGTTCTTATTCTTCTTATTGATTCTTATTCTTCTTATTCTTCTTCTTATTTTTATTCTTACTATCCTTCTTATTCTTCTTATTCTTCTTATTCTTACTATTCTTCTTAATCTTCTTATTTTTCTTCTTATTCTTCTTATTCTCATATTCTTCTTTTTCTACTTATTATTATTATTATTATTATCATTATTATTATTATTATTATCATTATTATTATTCTTCTTCTTTTAATATGATTATTCTTTTTATTCTTCTTATTCTTCATATTCTTTTTATTCTTGTTATTGTTTTTATTCTTCTAATTCTTCTTATTTTTCTAATTCTTCTCATTCTCCTTATTATTATTATTATTATTATTATTATTATTATTATTCTTCTTCTTCTTCTTATTTTTCTTATTCTTCTCTTTCTTCTCATTCTTCTTATTCTTCTTATACTTCTTATTCTTCATATTCTTCGTATTCATATTATTCTACATATTCTTCTTATTCTTCTTTTTTCTTATTATACTTCATATCCTTCTTATTCTTTTTATTATTATTATTATTATTATTATTCTTATCTTCTTATTCTTCTTATTTTATAAATTTTTATTTTTCTTATTATTCTTCTTATTCTTCATATTCTTCTTATTATTCCTATTCTTCTTATTGTGCATATTTTTTTTATTCTTCATATTCTTCTTATTATTAATATAGTTCTTATTCTTATTATGGTTCTTATTCTTCTTATTATTTTTATTCTTATTATCCTTCTTATTCTTCTTATTCTTCTTATTCTTCTTATTCTTCTTATTCTTATTATTCTTCTTATTCTTATTATTCTTCTTAATCTTCTTTTTTTTCTTCTTATTCTCATATTCTTCTTTTTCTACTTATTATTATTATTATTATTATTATTATTATTCTTCTTCTCTTCTTAATATGATTATTCTTTTTATTCTTTTTATTCTTCATATTCTTTTTATTCTTGTTATTGTTTTTATTCTTTTTATTCTTCTAATTCTTCTAATTCTTCTTATTCTTCTAATTCTTCTCATTCTTCTTATTCTTCTCATTCTTATTATTATTATTATTATTCTTATTCTTCTTCTTATTTTTCTTATTCTTCTCTTTCTTCTTATTCATCATATTCTTCTTATACTTCTTATTCTTCATATTCATCTTATTCTACATATTCTTCTTATTCTTCTTTTTTCTTATTATTCTTCATATCCTTTTTATCATTCTTATCCTTATTATTATTATTATTATTATTATTCTTATCCTCTTATTCTTCTTATTTTATAAATTTTTATTTTTCTTATTATTCTTCTTATTCTTCATATTCTTATTATTATTCCTATTCTTCTTATTGTGCTTATTTTTTTTATTCTTCTTTTTCATATTATTCTTCTTTTCTACTTATTCTTTTTATTCTCCATGTAATTTTTATTTTCCTTTTTCTTTTCCTTTTTATTCTTTTTATTCTTTTTTATCATCTTATTATTCTTAATCTTCGCAGTATTATTATTCTTATTTTATTCTTATTTTATTCTTATTCTTTTTATTCTTAATATTCTACTTATTCTTCTTTTTCTTTTTTTTCTTCTTATTTATATTATTATTCTTATTCTTCATATTCTTCTTATTCTTTATATAGTTCTTATTCTTATTATAGTTCTTATTTTTCTTATTGGTTATTATTATTATTATTATTATTATTTTATTCTTTTTATTCTTATTATTTTTCTTATTCTTCTTATTCTTCTTATTCTTTTTCTTTTATTCTTTTTATTCTTATTATTCTTCTTATTAATTTTTTTCTTCTTATTCTTCATATTCTTCATATTCTTCTATTCTTCTATTCTTCTCTTCTTCTTTTTCTTCTTTTTCTTCTATCCTTCTATCCTTCTTTTTCTTCTTATTCTTTTATCCTTCTTTCTCATTTTATTCTTCTTATTCTTCTTATTCTTCTTATTCTTCCTATTCACCTTATTCTTCTTATTCTTCTTATTCATCCTATTCATCTTATTCTTCTTATTCTTCTTATTCTTCTTATACTTCGTAATTTTCTTAACCTTCTTATTCTTCTTATTCTTCTTATTCTTCTTATTCTTCTTATTCTTCTTATTCTTCTTATTCTTCTTATTCTACTTATTCTTTTTTTTCTTGTTATTTTTTTATTTTTCTTATTCTTCTTATTATTCATATTTTGGTACTCTTCTTAATCTTGTTATTCTTCTTTATCATTTTATTCTTCTTATTCTTTTTCTTATTCCTATTCTATTTCTTTTTCTTGTTCTTTTTATTCTTCTAATTCTTTTCACTACAAAAAATGATAATTTTCTTTGGAAATTTTGCTTGCGAAAATTCTTAGCTGATTAGCGAAAATTCTTCGCACTACTTATTCTTCTATATAATTCTTATTCTTCTTTTTCTTTTTAATAATTTTATTCTTATTTTTCTTTTTATTCATCTTATTCTTCTTATCAATCTTTTTCTTCTTATTCAACTTTTCCTTTTTATTCTATTATTCTTCTTATTCTTCTGATTCTTCTGATTCTTCTGATTCTTCTGATTCTTCTGATTCTTCTGATTCTTCTTATTCTTCTGATTCTTCTTATTCTTCTTATTCTTCTTATTCTTCTTATTCTTCTTATTTTTCTTATTCTTATTCTTCTTATTTTTTTTATTCTTATTCTTTTTATTCTTCTTATTTTCTTATTCTTTGTATTCTGCATATTCTTATTTTCATCTTTTTCTTCATATTTTTTTTATTCTTCATATTTCTCTTATTCTTATTATTTTTTTTCTTTTTTTTCTTTTTCTTCTTATTCTTCTTATTCTTCTTTTTTTCTTATTCTTCTAATTCATTTTATTCTTCTTCTACTTCTTTTTTTTTGAAAGTTTGTTTTATTAATAAAAAGATATCTCTTTTGGCTGGGTAATACAATTTTATTAATCTAGGACTCCCCTTATCCCCTTTAACACCCTTGAAAATAAAATAAAATAATAATTCACATTATAATTGGAGTAATTTTTTTATTCTCACTCTAAATGCCCCACTCCACTTTGATCATCTACTTTTACTACTTTACTTGAAGTGTATCTTGCCCTATTTATCTTTTATTTCTCTGCCCCTTATGCTTTTATGCTTGCATCCTTTCCCATCTGCAACCACTTATTTCTAGACATCCTATATTTAGTTAAATTTTTGGCAGTCTTTTTGCTATTTTATTCAGAATCATCCTATTCTATTCTGCATCCCCTACACCTCAAGCACACATAGCCATGAACATAGAAACAACAGATATCAATATATATTTATTTCTGAGCAATAGCACAGCCTTTCTTCACTGCTCCTTGCAAGGTATTTGAATACAGCAGTCACCACAACTTTCGTAGCTTCTCTGCTCTCTACCTTGTGTTGTGTCCAATGCAGTCCCTGCACTTCAAGCAGCCACAATAGAAAATATATATAGCCTCAGAGCTACCCTTATCCACTTTTACACCCATGAAAATAAACTAAATGAAACATGCGCATCATGCTTGAATTGAATCTTCTTGTTGTAGCTCTAAATGACATCCTGTGTTCATTAAAACTTTGGCAGCCTCTTTGCTATTTTATTTAGTTTCCTCCTATCCATCTCTTCCTTATGTATCCATGCACTTGACCACTGCATCCACTGCACCTTAAGCACACAAAGCCAATAACATAGAAACAACAAGTATCAATATATATATTGCTTCGTGTCCAATAGCACAACCTTTTTCTTAACTACCCCTTGTAAACTATTTGAATATGGCAAAAATTACTACTGGATTTTAGTAGCCTCATTCTCTACCTTATGTTGTAATGACCACTACAATCCCTGCACTTCAAGCATACCAAGCCAATGGAATATATATTGCCTCTTGACCAAAAGCACGGCCATGTGTTTTTCTTCTTCTTCTAATTCTTCTTTTATTTCTTATTTATCTGTCTAATTCTTCTTATATTTCTTATTTATCTTATTCTTCTTACTCTTCTTATATTTTTTATTCTTCTTATTCTTCTAATTCTTTGTACTCTTATTATTCTCCTTATTCTACTTTTTCTCCTTATTCTTCTTATTCTTAATATTCTACTTATTCTTCTTTTTTTATTCTTCTTATTATTCTTATTCTTCATATTCTTCATTTTCTTCTTATTCTTCGTATGGTTCTTATTCTTCTTAATGTTGTTATACTTCTTATTCTTTTTATTATTCTTATTATTCTTATTATTCTTATTCTTCGTATTCTTCTTATTCTTTTTATACGTTTTATTATTCTTATTATTCTTATTATTCTTATTCTTCTTATTCTTCTTATTCTTATTATTATTATAATTCTTATTCTTCTTCTTAATCTTCTTATTCTAATTTTTCTTATTATTCTTCTTATTCTTCTTATTCTTTTTATTATTCTTATTCTTATTATTCTTATTATTCTTTTTATTCTTCTTATTCTTCTTATTCTTCTTATTCTTCTTATTTTATTATTATTTCATATTCTACCTATTATTCATATTCTATTTAATCTTCTCTTTCTTCTCATTTTTTTTATTCTTCTTATACTTCTTATTCTTTTTATTCTTCTAATTTTTTTTATTCTCATTCTTCTTATTTTTTTATTATTCTTTTTTTTCTTAACTTTTTTCTTATTCTACTTTTTCTTATTATTATTCTTCTTATTTTTTTTTATTCTTCTTATTTTTCATATTCATCTTAATACTATTATTATACTTATTGTTCTTATTCATCTTTTTCTTATTATTCTTCGTATTCTTCTTATTCTTCGTATTCTTCTTATTCTTCATATTATTATTATTATTGTTATTCTTCTTATTCTTCTTATTATTCATTTTTTTTATTCTTCGTATTCATCTTATTATTATATTTCTTCTTATTCTTCTTTTTATTTTCTTATTTTTCTTATTCTTCTTATTCTTCTTATTCTTCTTATTCTTCTTATTCTTCTTATTCTTCTTTTTTTTCTTTTTCTTATTTTTCTTCTTTTTCTTCTTACTCTTCATATTCTTCTAATTATTGTTATTCTTCTTATTCTTCTTATTATTCTTCTTCTTATTTATCTTCTTATTCTACTTAATATTTTTAGTCATCTTTTTCTTCTTATTCTACTTATTTTTATTATTCTTATTAATCTTCTAAATCTTTTTAATCTTATTTTTTTTATTTTTTTTTATTATTTTTATTCTTCTAATTCTTTTTATTCTTTCAAATTCTACTTATTCTTCTTATTTTACTTATTCTTTTTTTTATACTTCATCTTATTATTCTTTGTATCCTATTTATTGTTCTAATTCTTTATATTCTTCTTTGTCATCATATTCTTCTTTTTTTTCTTATTCTTATTATTCAATTTATTCTACTTATCCTTCTTATCCTTGTTATCCTTCTTATCGTTCTTATTCTTCTTATCCTTCTTATCCTTCATATCCTTATTATCCATCTTATACTTTTTATCTATCTTTTATTTCATATCCTTCTTATCCTTCTTATCAAAACTTATTATGCTTCTTATCCTTCTTATTCTTCTTATCCTCCTTATCCTTTTTATCCTTCTTTTCATTCTTTTCCTTCTTATCCTTTTTATTCTTTTATCCTTCTTATACTTCTTATCATTCTTATCCTTCATATCCTTCTTATCCTTCCAATCCTTATTATCCTTCTAGTCCTTAATATCATTTTTATCCTTCTTATTATTTTAAAGGTTATTTTATTATATATATACCCTCTCTTTTGGTGGCGGAATACCATTTCTTACAAGCTAGCATACTACCCTATATCCCTTTACACCCTGTACCCATCCTAGAGTACCCTTTAAATCCCCTTACAACCATTTCCTGAATCACCATGTAAATTTTAAATAAATAAAATAAATTCTATGTTAGTCCATCTTTATTGTGCTTGTTTTGAGACCATCATTAGTTGTGTCTCAGAGTATTCTATTTTGCAGCTTTTCCAGCTTGCATATCATGATGAGGGCTTTTCCCTCATTCATTATGTCGTCTACTTTGGGTTCTCCCTCTTTCATAGAACCTTTATGCTCCTAACAACTTTTTGATTCATGTCAGCTTTTATCTCCTTTTGTTCTTCCTGTTTACCTGGCTGCTTTGTGCCCCTAGTAGCTTTTCCATAATTTTGACAGCATACCCAATTTTTCATACATTATAGACACTTATTATAACCACACATTAAATACATCTTAACAAACTTCTAGAAACTAACAACCTTCAACTGTTTATATTTAATAACACATTTTTTGACACACTAAATGAGCAAAATTTGCCATGTCCTACAAAAAAACTAGAAAAACAGAAAGCTAGAACACAAAAGGAACAAGCTTATCCCCTTTTGATTCTTATATACATTTCTACTCTATCCAGTCTCCACTTCACCTGAGGACGTTAGAGCCAAAACAACAAAGCAAATAATCCAAAAAACTAGATTAAACTAAAAATGCTTCTCATTGATTAGTATCCCCTCAAGACCAGGAAGACTTCATTCTTTCCTTAGCCTTCATCTGCACTTATACCAAAAAACTAACAGAAACTGCAAGTAGTTATTAATATATATATATATATATATATATATATATATATATATATATATATATATATTCCTTTTTTATATTCATTTTTTATATCAGCAAACCCCTTGCTAGTTTTGTTTTTTATGCTTTTAACTTTTGAATTCTAATACACGGAAAACTTTTTTTGTCTAATATGATTAAGCCTTTAACCTTTTCCAATATACTTTTACCATCAAACTTTTTGTGTCCCTTTCTTCATGCCTTCCTCTGCTAGTTTATCTACCATAACATTTGCCTCTCTATATATGTGCACTATTTCAACTTTTAATTCTGTTAATGATTTTTTGACACTAATAATTTCTTTCTCAAATCTCTAAAATTCCATTTTATCACTTACTAGGTCAACCAATAATTTTGAATTTACCTGCACTTGAATATTTAAAAAGCTATTATCATTACAAAATTCCAAACTTTTGTGCAAGTCCATAATATCCGAGTGTAATGATGAAAAGGCTAGACTCCTCATTGTAATAGCTTTTATCACTCCACCATCTTCATTTCTTATTACTCCTCCTCCGCCTGCTACTCCCATTTCCCTTTTAAAACTTCGATCCTAGTTAAGAGCTAGACCTCCTTGCGGAGGCTTATTCCATCTTGTGATCTTTATACTTGGCATTTTTCCTAGAATTGTATTCAGACCCCATGCTTTTTTCATATTTTCGTCTAATCCTATGCCTCTTGTTTTTATCAGGTTATAGGGTGAGATAAATGAGCATTCTTTTTTGATCTCTGCTAATATATAATCAACCCTCATTTCAGCATTTTTTTATCTACTTTTATTCCTAGCGTTCCATAGGCACCATACTGCTATATGTGGAATATAATCTCTTAGCCATTTTAGGATTTTTTTTCTTTGTATGTTTTTGCGACCACATCTTCATCTTGTCCCTTAGGCTTCCTATGCATCTCTCTATATATGCTTCTAATTCTAATTTTTTTCATTATTCTATAGCTATTTTTCCTGTTGAAAATAAATGATTCATGCTTTCTCTGTCTTGCTTATAGCATTCACATCTAGATGCTAGACTTATACACTTCTTTTGAATATTGACATCTACCGGGATCATGTTAGAAAAGAGTTTCCATTAAAAAACATTTATTTGTTGTTGTATCTCCTTTGCTCATACTCCTCTAAATATCTTCTGTGATGGTTTTCTCTTACTCACCAATAATTTGACACTTTTTATTGTAAAATTTCCATGCTCATTCAAAGTCCATTTACACCCACTGTTGGTCAGTATTGCATGTTTTTCTATAATGTCTTTCTGACTACGCATCAGCTTCCATCATTTTGATGATTTCTTCAATTCTTTAAATGCCTTGTCTCCTAAACCATACCTAGCCTTTATATATGCCTCTCAAATAATTCCATTCTCTTTAAGTCTCCACTAGTTCTTACATGCCTAGGCTTTGGCCATATCATTTAGGCTAGTAAAGCCTAAACCCACTTCCTCCTTCGGATAACATAGGTCCCCCCATTTTTTCCAATGTAATTTTTTCTTTCCTTCTTTTTTCCCCCATAAGAAATTTGCCATTTCTTTTTCTAATTTTTTTATTATCCTTTTTGGCGGCTAAATGGACATCAAAATGTGTGCTAGTGATCCTTGTAATGCATGTGTAATTAGTAAAATTCTTTCTGCCATACTTAGCAAGTCCTCTTTCCAACCATCAATCTTTTTTCTCATATTTTCTACTATGAAAGAAAGATTTTCCTCATTCACTCTTCCCTCATATATGGGGCAACCTAGATATATTAACGCACCTTTCTTTTGTGCAAAACCTATAATTTTTGCAATTCTTTGAGCTATATTTTCTGCTTTTTTGCTGCTAAAGTAAATTGACATTTTTCCTTATTTAGCATTTGCCCTGATTCCTCTTCCAGCATTTGTAACAGCCTAATTAATCTTTTCATAGAACTATTGTTGTCATTTGTAAAGATGATGATATCAACCACATACACCAAGTAGCTTATTGTAGGAGTGTATCTAGGCTGTTTGGATGCAAGAATATTTCCCACTTTCACTTGCTCCTTCAAATTTACTATGAATAGCTCTAGATATATATTAAATAGTGAAGGTGAAAGGGGGTCTCCTTGTCTCAATCCTCTTGAGAGTTTAAATTTTTCACCAGCCTGCCCATTTATCAGGATTCTAACCCATGTGCTAGTAATACATCTATATATTATATCTATCTAGAATTCTGAGAATCCCAATTTTCTCATTATATAACATAGAACATTCCATCCTACTCTATCAAAAGCCTTTGATAGATCTAGCTTTAAAATGATGTTATGTCCTCTTAGTTTTGCCACTATCTTCCTTATTAATTCTGAAGCTAAATTTATATTTTCCATCATCATCCTAGTTTTTACAAAGCCTGCTTGCTCAGTTGATATGATAGAAGGAAGGATCTGACTTAGCATGTTCTGAAGAACTTTGGCTAAGATCTTATAAATGGTATTACATAGACTGATTGGCCTAAAATCTTCCCGTTTCTACGGGTTTGGTTTTTTAGGAATTAGTACTATAAAAGAATTCGCTCATGTTTTTGTAATATCAGCACCAGTGAAAATCCATGAGATTGCTACAATCACCTCTTTTTTAATTATTGGCCAACTTCTTTGGAAAAATCCATTATTCCAACCATCCGGCCCCGTTGCACTATCTTTATTCATGCTAACTATAACCTCTTTCACCTCTTCTTCTTTTGGAATCTCCTCTAGCATCTTGTTGTCTTCTTCAGTAACTCTTTTTTTAATGTTTTACATTAATGTATTCATTCTTACTGTACTTGGCCCACATAAGTGTTTTTTTAAAAAATTCTTCTAATTCATTTTTTATTTCCTCCTCCTTTTCTATCCATTCTCCACTAGCTTTTTTAAATCCTTTTATTCTATGCTTTTGATTTTTAATTTTTACCATAGCGCTAAAAAATTTTGTATTTCTATCCCCTTCCTTTCGCCACTTAATTCTTGCTCTTTGCTTCCAAAAGACTTCTTCCATATGCATTCTATGTTTTAAGTCCACTTTAGCTTTATTTACTTCTATTCTCAATGCATCATCTTGTCTCTCTTCCTATTCTATTTCTAGTGACAATTTTCTGCTCAGTTTCCTATATTTATTTTGTAACATTTCTAAAACCCTTTTTATTCCACTTACTCAGGGCCAATCTTGAGTTTCTCAGTTTTGTTGCCAGTATCTGCATGGGATTACCTAAGTCCTGTTATTCCTATGTATCCCTTACTACATTATCAAATTCTTTATGCATTCCCCACATATTCTGAAATTTAAAACCAATATATCACTTTTCTTTATTATCCTGCATTACTAAAAGTGGACTATGATCTGAGCAGGCTCTATTTAGGTTTTAACCTTTATTCCACGCAGCTTATCTAACCATAGTAAGTTAGTAAGGACCGGATCCCACCTCGACCATATTGTCCCCCTTCTCTTCCGATTATTACACCATGTGTAGTTTGAGCCTAAAAAGTCCACTTCAAATAAATTTGTATTATCTATAGCCTCATTAAATTGGACTATAGCTATTAGGTCAGGATATCTTCTGCCTCTTTTCTCATTCATATTTCTTACCACATTGAAGTCTCCACCGATAATCCATAGAGATTTCATCACGACTATCTCCTTCATTTCTCTCAAGAGCTTCTTCCTTTCTTCCTTCCTATTACTTGCATATACCACTGCATAAATATACTTTGATTGATTTCCTATTTTAATGTAGACAATCTACTCGATTTCTAAGAAAATTTCAATATCTATTGTATTTTTCCACATTACCCATATTTTACTATTCAAATTCGAAAAAGCCTTATCTAGACTTATCCTTACCTTTATATATCTATTTCATTTTTGTTTATCATTAGCTCAGCTAGAAAAATAATTTTTAGCCTATATATTTTAATAAGATTTTTAATTCTATTTATTATGGGGGTGTTTGCTACCCCTCTATTATTCCAATAAAGGCTATTAAGCATATCTACATGTCTCTCGCTTAAGCCCTCGCGATGCATTTAAACTCATATTTCATTTCTAAATATTGTTTCCTATTTCTTAGAGGTTTGCTTGAACTCGGTGGAGCTTGAACTACTTTTTTTTGCAAAACTCATTTTTTCTAGGTTTTTTTCTAGCCTCCTTATTTTTTCCAGCGCATTTTCGGTGCTTTGTGGTATTGGCCTGGAAGTCTGTTCATTTGTGGCTAGATCATAATGTATTGCATACATGTCAAGCATATTCTCCTCCTTTTTCATGCTAGTAAATGTCCAGCTTTTAGCCCCGGACCCATCTTCTGATAAAAGGTCATCCTCGGCCCAATTAAACAACTCTAAATTTTTTTCTACATTCATCTCCTTTATCCCTACCCTTTTTCTTCTTTTAGCTTTTATATCTCTTCTCCTCCCCTCTCCCTCTAACATTTCTGCCCCTCTTTTCCCCTCCTTTAACCATATTTTAATCTCCTTCATCTTTTTTTTTCTATGTCCTTCTCTTCCCTAGACTTCTCCCCTTAAATTCTCTCTTGATATTCTTCTAATGCAGCTCCCTTTTCCTCTTCCTTCCTTAACTTCTCTAACTGGTCCCCATTATCCCTCTTCATGCCCTTGCTTTCCTCCCATTCTATTTCTACTTCTCCCTCCCCCTCCCCTCTAAATCCCTCTACTCCCATCTATTATCAGTCTCTTTCTCTATCTTTACCCCTCCTGTTGTTCTTTCTCTAAACCACCTCTTAACCCATATTCTACCTTTCTTTTTCTCCTTATTAAATGTATTAACTTTATCTTCATTGTTCATTTTATTCCCTACCATACAATCTGTCTGTTCATGTCACATTTTATGGCAGTTTAAGCAGTAATATGGTATGAATTCTGGAATAAACTCTTGCCAGAATCCATTGGTAATGTCACTGCCCACCCACACTCTTTGTGGGGTGATAGTTTTGAGATCAATTTCAACGCAAACTCTAGATTTCCTTGGCCTTGTCATACTTGTTGTGGCTTCGTCGAGCAGCCATGGTTTGCCCAAACATATTGTTATAGCATGAAGAGCATGTTTATTATAGAGATGATGTGAGAGCATTGGTAATGTAAACAATACTAGGGTAGTTAATGATTCCTCAAAGGTAGAGAAGTCTTGTATCCACTTGAAAATGAGCATTGGGTAGCCGGCGACACTCCACAAAGCTTTTAACTAGAGCCTTAAGAAGTCAACTCCCCCTTGAACTATAATATCGTGTGCTTAATGTCATAGTTCGTGATTATTACTTGCAACCATAATTTTAATGAGGCAATGTAGTCATGTAGTATAGTGAATTCTAGTCTGCCATGGAAAAATTTTGCAACAAGAGTAAGTTCGAATGGGTTTCTCTCTCTAGAAATGACACTTTCTCTCTCTAGAATTGAGAGAAGAAAATTCGAAAATTATTATTCATTCTTATCCTTCTTATCTTTATTATCCTTCTTATTTTCTTATTCTACTTTTTGTTTTTATTCTTTTCATTCTTGATAATCTTCTAATTCTTTTTATTATTCTTATAATTGTTATTCTTTTCATTATTCTTATTTTTTTTATTATTTTATTCATCTTATTTTCTTATTCTTCTTTTTTTATTCTTCTTATGCTTCTTATTCATTTTATTATTCTTATTCTTATTATTCTTATTTTTCTACATGTTCTTATTATTCTTCTTATTCTACTTATGTTTATTATTATTTTTATTCTTCCTATTTTTCTTATTCTTATTTTCTTCTTATTCATCTTATTCTTATTATTCTTTATATCCTTCTTATCTATCTTATTCTTCTTATCCTTCTATTCCTTTTTATGCTTCTTTTCCTTCTTATCTTTTTTATCCTTCTTATCCTTTTTATCCTTCTTATCCTTTTTATCCATCTTATCCTTTGTATCCTTCATATTCTTATTATTTTTCTTATTCATCTTTTTCTTCTTATTCCCCTTATTTCTCTTTTCTTTTTATTCTTCTTATTCTTCTTATGCATCTTATTATTCATATACTTATTATTTTTATTATTCTTTTTCTTCTTATTATTCTTATGTTTCTAATTTTTTTTATTCTACATATTATTCATATACTTTTTATTCTTCTTTCTTCTTATTCTTTTATTCCTCTTATCCTTCTTATTCTTCTTGTCCTTCTTATCTTTCTTATTCTTTTTATCCTTCTTATCCATCTTATCTTTTTTATCCATCAGATCCTTCTTATCCTTCTTATCCTTCTTATCTTCTTATCTTCTTATTCTTCTTATCCTTCTCATCCTTCTTATCCTTCTTATCCATCTTATCTTTCTTATCCATCATATCCTTCTTATCCTTCTTAACCTTTTATCCTTCTTAGCCTTCTTATCCTTCTTATCCTTTTTATCCTTCTTATCCTTCTTATTCTTCTTATCCTTCTTATCTTTCTTATTCTTCATATCCTTCTTATCCATCTTATCTTTCTTATCCATCATATCCTTCTTATCCATCGTATCCTTCTTTTCATTCTTATCCTTCTTATCCTTTTTATTCTTATTATTCTTCATAATCCAATTATTTCTTTTATTCAGCTTATTCTTATTATTCATATACTACTTATTCTTCTTATACTTCTTATTCTTCTTATTCTACTTATTATTATTATTATTATTTATTATTTTTCTTCTTATTTTTTTTATTCTTCTTATTTTACTTTTTATTTATATTATTTTTATTATTCTTATTATTCTTATTATTCTTATTCTTCTTATTCATATTATTCTTCATTATTCTTCTTATTTTTTTATTTTTTTATTCTTATTGTTCTTATTGTTCTTTTTTTTCTTTTTTTTATTCTTCTTATACTTATTATTCTTTTTATTTTTATCATTCTTCTTATTCTATATATTTTAATTATTCTTCTTATCCTTGTTATTATTGTTTTTTTCTTATTCTTCTAATTCTTATTATTTTTCTTTTTCTTATTATTCTCTTGTTCATATTATTCTTATTATTACTCTTATTCTTATTATTCTATTATTCTTCTTATTCTTCTCTTATTCTTCTTATTCTTCTTATTCTTTTTATTCTTTTTATTGTTCTAATTGTTCTTATACTTCTTATTCTTATTATTCTTATTATTCTTCTTATTCTTCTTATTCTTCTTATTATTTTTATTCTTCTTATTCATCTTATTCTTATTTTTCTTATTATCCTTCTTATCCTTCTTATCTTTCTTATCCTTCTTATCTTTCTTATCCTTATCATCCTTCTTATCATTCTTCTCCTTCTTATCCTTCTTATCATTCTCTCCTTCTTATCCATCTTATTCTCCTTTTCTTATTATTATTCTTATTTCTTTTATTTAGCTTATTATTATTATTATTATCTTCTTCTTCTTGTATTACTTATTCTTCTTATACTTCTTATTCTTCTTGTTCTTATTTTTTTTATTCTTCTTATTTTACTTATTATACATTTTCTTTTTTATTTATCTTATTCTTCTTATCTTATTATTCTTCTTATTCTTATATTTTTCTTTTCTTCTTTATATTTCTTACTTTTCTTTTTCTTCTCATTCTTATTTTTCTTCTTATTCTTATTTTTCTTATTCCTTCTTATTTTTATTATTCTTCTTATTCTATTTATGTTTAATATTTATTTTTATTCTTGTTATTCTATTATTATTCTTATTATTCTTATTCTTTTTTCTTCTTATTCTTATTATTCTTCTAATTCTTCTTATTTTTCTTATTCTTCTTATTCTTGTATCATTTTGATCTTTCTTATCCTTCTTCTCCTTCTTTCCTTATTCTCCATATTATTATTATTCTTCTTATTCCTCTTATTTCTTTATTTAGCTTTTTTATTATTCTTGTACTACTTATTCTTCTTATTTTCTTATTCTTCTCGTTCATATTATTTTTTTATTCTTCTTTTTACTTATTATATAGATATATTTTTATTAATCTTTTCTTCTTATTCTTATTATTCTTCTTATTCTTATTATCTTCTTATCCTTCTCATTGTTTTCTTATTCTTATTATTTTTCTTTTCTTCTTTATACTTCTTATCTTTCTTAATCTTCTTATTCTTATTTTTCTTCTTATTCTTCATATTTTTATTTTTCTTTTTTTTATGTTTTTTTTTTTTTTTTTTTTTTTTTTATTATTCTTCTTATTCTACTTAGTTTAATATCTTTTTTATTCTTGTTATTCTTGTTATTCTTTTTATTCTTCTTATCTTATTATTCTTTAGATTATTCTTATTTTTTTTCTTCTATCTTCTTATCTTTCTAATCTTTTCTTATCCTTCTTTTCTTTCTTATCCTTCTTATCCTTCTTTTCTTTCTTATCCTTTTTCTCCTTCTTATCTTTCTATTCTTCTTATTCTCCTTATTCATATTTTTCTTCTTATTCTTCTTATTCCTCTTATTTCTTTTATTCAGCTTTTTGTATTATTATTCTTTTACTACTTATTCTTCTTTTACTTCTTATTCTTCTTGTTCTTATTATTTTTTATTCTTCTTTTTTACTTATATATATTCTTTTTATTAAACTTATCTTATTATTCTTATTATTCTTCGTATCCTTCTTATTCTTCTTATCCTTATTATTTTTCTTTTCTTCATTATTCTTCTTATTTTTCTCATTCTTATTTTTCTTATTATTCTTCTTATTCTACTTATGCATAATATTTATTTTTATTCTGTTATTCTTCTATTATTTTTATTCTTCATATTCTTATTATTCTTCTTATTCTTCTCATCCTTCTTATTCTTCTTAATCTTTTTATTTTTCATATTCTTTTATTCTTCTTAATCTTTTGATTCTTCTTATTCTTTTTATTCTCCTTATTCTTATTATTTTTATTATTCTACCTATTATTATTATTCTTCTTCTTATTCTTATTATTTTTCTTATTCTTCTTATTCTTCTAATTTTTAGAATTATTATTATTATTATTATTATTATTATTATTTTTCTCATTCTTTTTATTATTCTTATTCTTCTTATTCTTTTTATCTTCTTATTCATCTTATTTTTCTTATTCTTTTTTATTTTCTATTCTTCTATTCTTCTTATTCTTCTTATTCTTATTATTCTTCTTATTCTTCTTATTCTTCTTACTATTATTATTATTATATTCTTCTTCTTCTTATTCTTCTTATTTTTCTTATTCTTCTTAATTCTTCTTAATTCTTCTTATTCTTCTTAATTCTTCTTATTCTACTTATTCTACTTATTCTACTTATTCTTCTAATTCTCCTTATTCTTATTATTCTGCTTATTATTATTATATATACTTATCCTTCTTATTTTATTTATTCTTCATATTCTTCTTATTTATCTATTTATTCTGATAATTATTCTTCTTATTTTTCTTATTGTTCTAATTCTTCATTTTTTTCTTAATCTTATAATTCTTCTTATTTATTATTCTATTAAATATTTTTTTTTCTTTTAATCTTTTTATTCTTATTTTATAGTTAATCTTCTTATTCTTCTTATTCTTATTATTTTTTTTATTTTTTTTATTTTTCTTATCCTTCTAATTCTTCTTTTCCATCTGATTTTTATTATTCTTCTTTTCCATTTGATTCTTATTATTCTTCTTATTGTTCTTAGTCTTCATATTCTTTTTAATTTTCTTATGCTTCTTATTCTTCATATTTTTCTTAATCTTATTATTATTATTATTCTTATTATTCTTATTATTCTTATTATTCCTTTTCTTCTTATTATTCTTATTCTTCTTATTCTTCTTAATCTATTAAGTCATCTAATCCTTCTTAATCTTTTTAATTTTTTTTTCTTCTCATTATTCTAATGATTCTTATTTTTCTTATTCTTCTTAATCTTTTTATTCTTCTTATTCTTCATATTCTTTTTATTATTCTTATTCTTCTTATTCTTCTTATTCTTCATATTCTTCTTATTCTTCTTTTCTTCTTATTCTTCTTATTCTTCTTATTCTTCTTATTCTTTTTATTCTTATAATTCTACTTATTCTTCTTTATCTTCTTATTATTTTTATTATAGTTATTCTTCTTATTCTTCTAATTCTTTTTATTCATCTTATTCTTCTTATTCTTTTGTTCATCTTATTCATCTTATTCTTCTTATTCTACTTATTGTTATTATTATTCTTATTATTCTTATTCTTTAATTCCTTTATTCTTCTTATTCTTCTTATTCTTATAATTCATCTTATTATTCTATATCTTATTATTATTTTTATTATATTTATTCTTTTATTCTTCTTAATTTTCTTATTCTTTTTTATCTATCTTATTCTTATTATTATTCTTATTTTTCTAATTCTTCTTATTCTTCTTATTCTTTTTTTTCTTCTTATTCTTCTTATTATTCTTATTATTCTATTCTTCTTATTCTTCTTATTCTTATTATTCTTCTTATTCTTCTTATTCTTCTTATTCTACTTATTCTTCTTATTCTACTTATTCTTCTTAATCTTATTATTCTTCATATTATTATTATTATTATTCTTCTTCTTCTTTATCTTCTTATTCTTCTTATTTTACTTATTCTTATTATTTGTTTTTTTCTATTCTTGTATTCTTCATATTCTTATTATTCTTATTATACTTATTTTTTTTATTATTCTTATTCTTTTTTTTCTTTTATTCTTCTTATTCTTTTATTTTTTGCAGAGATTAGTTTTATTATAAACACCCTCTCTTTTTGCAGAGGAATACCATTGATTACAAACTAATACTACCTTTACCCCCTTAAACTAAGTTTCAAAAAAAATTCAAAAAAACAAAAAACAAAATACTCATAACATGTTTTTAGCTATCTAAACCAAACTTCTGCCTTTGCTTGTTTGATATTTATAAATTATTAAATTTTTAGACAGCCTCTTTCGTGCCCTTTATCATTAGGCCTAGAGGTGTACAACCTTGCTGTTCCTTTAGATCAAATATGCAAAGACTGGATTTCCTATCATTTAACATCTTTCCTAGCTATAGATCCTCCATTATCCCATGCTCTTCTTGCAATCTGACTAACACTCCCTGGCAACCATCTTCTCCTCATAGCCATAAGTTCTACCCTACAAAAACAGACACATACAATTCCAGCCCATAACACTCCACTGCTCCGAGCTGCTGCCCTATAACTATTTTGCTCCTTACCTACATACACGTAGCCAATAAAGGACAACAAGACTCCTTTAGCTTACCATTTTTATTTTCATCCCTTTCCCTTGCAAAAAGAAAAGGAAACCTGTAGCAGAGTCAAGAAAAAAAAGTAAGAAATAAATTAGAAGCTGCTCCCCTGTGCTCTTGTCTCCTTGAGCTTTTTGTTCCTCTAAGTTCCTGCATTTTCAAACTTGAAACACAAGATATTCATACCATTTTAGTGTCTTTTTCAGAATTTTTTTTTTTTTATATAATTAACATTCTGAGAATTTAATATCTTATTCTTATATTTGTCCTCCCTTTTATACCTTAAGTATGGAAATCCTTGCATATATAGTCTGGCTAATCCTTTAAGTTTTTCTCGCAAAGACTCGCAATTAAAATCCTCGACTCCTGTAATTAATCCAGCCTTGCTAAACCATCTGCAAGGGCATTTGACTCCCAGTAAGTATGGTATAGTGGCCTCAAGTCCTTCATGAGATGTATAATTTCTTCTACCTCTTCCTCATATTTCCACATTGCTAGTCTATTAGTAGCTAACGCTAACTAACAGTGTAGAATCTACTTGAATATGCACTTCTTTATATTTTAATTATTTGTAGATTTGAAGACCCTTTTGTAGAGCATATATTTCCATCTGCAAGGCTGAGGACACCTTCATGTTGAAGGAAAATGCTTTTAATATTCCCTTGTGAATCTCTTATTGCTTCTCCTCCTCTTGCTCCCATTTCCCTATTGAAACTTCCATTCATGTTGAGTGTTATTTTCTCTATTGGCGGCTTGTTCGAGAAAAAACTCTTTATCCCCTACCATTTTTCTTTCTTTGAAGAAACTCCCCATGTCCTTCTAGCTTCTTTTTTCATTTTTATATTTGCTACTCTAATTGGTTTTATCTCCGATATACTTGCAATTTCCCTCTTTATATCTTTTATTATCTCGTGTGAATTAATAGATATTCCTTTGAATCTACTTTTATTCCTCGCCTTTCATATGCACCATATAATTACATGTGGGAGAAATTGGGTGAGCCATTTATACACCTTGTTTCTAAGATTTACCTTACTCCATTTCTCTATTCTGCCCTTTAAACCTAATACTCTTGAGTACCCCATAATCAAAATTTCCAACTCCTTCCATATCTCCAATTATTTTCTCTTTGAAATAGATGCTTCGCAGATTCTTTTGCCTCAAGCAACACTAACATCTTGAGGCCATCATTATCCCTTTCGTTGTACATTTCCATCCACCAGAATGGATTTCGACATCACCTTCCACATAAGCAAACCCATTTTTTAGAGAAATTTCCTTTTTCTAGACCATCCATAGATTCTATTACCAGCACTTTTTCTGATTTATAAGTAAAGGCTCCATGTGCTTCCAGTGTCCATTTCCATCGCTTTTACAAAATTTCAAATGTGATTCAACCAATTTTTCTTGGTTTTTCATGGCTTTCCAGATTTTAAAGGATTTCTAGAGACATTTTGTGTATCTTTCACCCATTCATATTTGGCTCTCATAAATTTTTCCCTTAGTCCCACATTTTATTTCAGTCTCTACCATCCTTTACAAGCTCATGCTTTGGCAGTGTCTTCTAAGCTTAGAAAGCCTAGACCAGCCTCATGTTTTAGGTGACATAAATCCCCCCATTTCTTCTAGTGAAGCTTCGTCTTGCCTTCTTTTTTCCCCCATAAGAAATTTGTCATTGCTTTTTCTAGTTTTTTTATTAATATTCTTGAAGGTTGAATTTGACATAATATTTGCTAGAGTTCCTTATAGCACCTTGATATTAGAATTATTCTACCCCCAAAACTTAATAAATTTTCTTTCCCGACTATTTTTTTCTCATTTTATCTATTAAGAAACTTAAATAGTCATTCCTTAGTCTGCCCTCATAAACAGGACAACCCAAGTACATTAATGCTCCCATTGTATATGTAAAACTAGTGAGATTTTTAACCTTTAGTGCCACCTTTTCTGGGACTTTCTTTGCTAGAAGAAATTGACATTTTTTCTATTTACTATTTGCCTAGTTTCCTCTTCCACTGTTTGCAGCAAATCCATAATATTCATTATTAAGCAGCGGCTTGCATTTGTAAATATTATGACATCATCTGCATAAGCCAGGCAACTCACTCTAGAATTTTTTTTAGTTTCCTATAAGATATTATCTTATTCTCCGACATTCATTTATTCAGATTTTTTATCAATAGTTCTAAGTAAATATCAAAAAGTAAGGGTGATAAAGGATCCTTGTCTTAGCCCTCTTATAAGCTTGAACTCTTCCCCTCTTCTTCCATTCACAACAATTTTAACCTATACATTTGAAACACATCTATATATAAGATCTATATAGAGCTCTGAGAAACATAACCTTCGCATTGCGAAGCATAAATGTCCCATTCCACCCTATCTAATGCTATAGACAGGTCTAATTTTATCACCAGATTATGCCCTCTAACTTTTGCTCCTATATCCTTCATCATTTCCAGGGCTAGACTTATGTTTTTGGTCATGAGCCTATTTTTGACGAAACTTGCTTGTTCCTGCGAGATTATATTTGGCAAAATGTTACTTAACATATTTTGAAGAATTTTTGCCAATATCTTATATACAGCATCACATAAGCTGATTGGCCTGTAGTCCTCACATTTTTGCGGCTTTTCATTTTTTGGAATTAGTATAAAAGAGTTTGCCCATGATTTATGAATGTCCGCACATGAGAAAATACTAGAGATTACCATTATCAAATATCTTTAATGATGTGCCAGGATACTTGAAAGAATGCATTATTCCATCCGTCTGGCCCTGTAGTGCTATATTTATCAAGGCTAAATACTGCTTCCCTAATTTCTTCCTCCCCATTTTTCCTCAATTTTTTGATTTTGCTCCCTTTGATCATGTGCTTTAGTTCCTTGATCAACGAATCCCATGCATGCATAGCCTATTCACCCAGTTTCTTTTTAAAGAAGGATTCAAATAGAGTTTGTATCTCTTCCTCTTTCTCCACCCATCCTCCTTCTGCATTTTTAACGCCTTTAATCTATCTTTTTTGTGTTTTAATTTTACTCATTGTATGAAAAAATTTTGTATTTTTATCCCATTCTTTTAGCCATTTTATTTTCGCTCTCTTTTCAAAATATTTCCTCCATGTGCAATCTGAGCCTCAGCCCCCCTTTGCCTTACTTAATTTTTGCCTAAGCTTTTCTTTTTAGTCTTGCTCATATTCTAATTAAGCTTCTCGATTGCTTCTTATGTCTGCCTAATTTCCTTGTTAATATTGCCAAAATACTCTCTATTCCATTTCCCAAGACAAATTTTTAGCTTATAAAGCTTGGCAGTAAGAACATGTAATGGCTTACCCATTATTGGGTCTCACCAAGAGTCCCTAACAACCTTTTCGAAGCTTTCATGCTTAGCCCACATATTTTGAAATTTGAAGCTTCTATTCTTCTTTTGGTTGCTATAAATTGATAGTAGCAATAAGCTATGATATGAACATGTTCTATTTAAGTGTCTCACCCTGTGACTCCATGTGAGGATATCCACTTTGCATTAGACATCACCCTATCTAATCTAGCCTAGATTGCTCTCTCTTTTTCCAGTTGTTGCACCAGGTCTAACTGGACCTAAAAATCTGCTTTCATCGGCTTTCCTCTAGATATTATATCATTAAATTGTGCCCTAGCCTCTACGTCAGGGGGTCTTCCTCCTTTCTTTTCTCGCTACACTTATAATCACATTAAATCACCCCCTTATAATCCAGGGTATATCTTTTGAAGCTATTCCACCATCTCCTTCCAAAGCATTTTCCTATCTTCTTTTATGTTTTTAGCATATACCACTTATATTACTTCTTTAAATCATATTTGTATTAAAATATATACCTATTTCGTATCCTTTAAAATATCTATTTTTAGTGTATATCCCACAAAATCCATAGCTTATTATTTATATTTGCAAAAGTGTTCTCGAAGCTTAAGATATTACTATGTCTTCCTAACCCATCCTTATGTATCATAGGTTGAGCAAAAATTATATTTTAATATTATGTAATTTTTAAAATTTTTCTAGCCTATTTATTGAGGGGCTATTAGCCACACCCTTATGTTCTAATAATTATTCTTCTATTCTTATTATTCTTATTCTTCTTATTTTTCTGATTCTTATTATTTTTCTGATTCTTCTTATTCTTCTTAATTTTCTGATTCTTCTTTTTATTATTCTTCTTATTTTTAAATTCTTTGAATTCTTCAAATTCTTATTATTCATATTATTCTTCTTATTATTCTTATTCATCTTATTCTCTTATTCTTCTTATTCGTCTGATTCTTTAGATTCTCTCATTTTTTATTCTTATTATTCTTCTTATTCTTATTATTTTATTACTACTTATTCTTATGTTATTTTTATTCTTATTCTTCTTATTATTCTTCTTATTATTCTTTTACTTCTTATTTTCCTGATTCTTCTTATTTTCTTATTCTTCTTATTTTTATTATTCTTTTTCTTCTTATTCTTCTTATTCTTCTATTCTATTATTCTTCTTATTCTCTTATTCTTCTTTTTCTTTTTATTTTCTTATTTTTCTTATTTTTCTTTTTTTAAAGTTTGTTTTATTATTATAATTTCCCTCTCATTTGGTGGAGGAATACGTTTTATACAAGCTAGCATATACTCTTTTCCCTTTTACACCCTTATGCTTCAAATAAAAGAAATAAAAAAGTTGGATAGTATCTTGTTTATTATAATGTGTCAAATATAAAATTCAAATCTAATCTCCTAGTGAGGAAGTTGCTTTATATTTCTATATGTCAGCACTATATTAACTTTTGCCTGCATTTACTCTTTAAGCATTCTGCCTATTGCTTTTTCTATTATCTTAAGAATATGTCATTTGTCTGAGTATGCTTTCTGTTTATACACACTATATGATAATGTAATCTTTATGGTTCTGCATTTTGATTGATATTCTACCTGCATCTTTTCTTTAAGTGTTTTGTCTACTTGATCTTTCTATCTATTTTCATACTCTTTAGTACCTACACATACCACAAACAACATCAAAATAATCGATTCCTATTTAACCTTGTTTCCTGATAGTTTTCTGCAATATTTCTGCTTAGTAGCTTGTTTGCATAGTTTTTGCTGATACATCTCTTTACCTTCCTCACTTTAAGTGTACATATTTTTTCAGAAAAAGCCAGGAACATATATATCCTTTTCCTCCTTTCCCTTGCTTCATCTATCAGCGTGACAATCACAAGAATAAAGCATGTAAAATATAAGTTTGCAGTGATTTTTCCAGCAAAGATTCATCCAACAAAACATGCAATTTCTTCAAACTAATTCAGCATCCTGCAGGACTAGGATACTAAAATCAATATCTCTGCACAAAGTTTCCACTTACAGAAAATGATAATCTGCATAGGGTTTTCCCTGCAATAGGTCTTCAAACCTCCATATGTAACAATAGATAATCTTCATTATTCCTACAGAGAGTCTAATCATCGAGGAATACAATCTGATTTATAACATCTTTAATCTATGTAAAAGTTTATGAAGGCTTACATATTTTAAAATCAATAAAGCTACTCACAAAAATTTTTAAGTGTTAACTTCCCTAAATATAGGATATTTTATTTTGTCTAGCATAAGTATGCCTCTATATTTTGTAGGCATGTTATGTGTCTCGAAGTCTTGATCTCCTATTTTTCCAACTTCCTTAGCTAGCTTATAGGCTACTTGATTCACTTCTCTAGATATATGCATTATACTACAGTTTAATTCATGTAATATTTGAATGATTTAATCTTTATCATTTATATATTTACAAAGCAATTTTTGACCTTTAATGATACCTACTAATATTAAATAATTAGTTTGTATTTGGATGTTCATTATTTTTCTATCTTTGCATATTTTTAAATCAAATAGAAGTGCTTGGATTTCGGTTGTATAGAAGAATTAGCTTTTAATTTCTTTGTAAATTCCAAATCATCATGCCATCGAAATCTTTTAAAATTTTCCCCCTCCTACTGCACCTATGTCTCTTTTAAAACTACCGTCCGTATTAAGTGCCCTATAACTTTTAGGAGGTTTGTTCTAGCATAACCTAGTAATGCTTATTGATTTGGGCTTTTGATACCTTAAGTGCCACTTATCTATATATTCTTTATTTTCTGAATAAGTTAATATTTTTAAAGGATAAGCTTTTGAAATGCATTTTAATTCTTTTTTAATATCTCTTACTATATCTTCATTCATTTCAACATTCTCAAATCTACTTTTTTTTTGGCTTTCCAAATACACCATATTATCAGTGATGGAATGGTGTTCTTGAGCTATTTGTGTAATTAATCAAGATTTGGCCCCCTCATCCATTTAAGAATTCTATATTTGAGTATTTGATTTTTATGCTTTATACTCATTTCTTTTTCAAATATTTCTCATATCTTTGAAGCTATCCTTCCTTTTGAAAAGAGATGATCTAGAGTTTCTATACTCGTATTGCAGCAACTACATCTAGAGGCTAGGTTTATGCCTTTTTTTTGTACGCAAGTATCTATTGGATCGATGTTAGATAAAGCTATCCATAAAAATAAACATATTTTAGGCGGGTTATTGTTATTCCAACACCATTCAAATAAATCTTGAGTAGGCTTTATATTTCTAACCAGATTCTGGCTGATTTTAAAGAAAATAAGCCTTCTTCATTTAATTACATTCCAACCACATTTAGTAAGTATAGAGTGGTTATTTACTACTTTTTGCCTTACACTTTGTTTCCAAATTTTAGATTCATTATTAATTTTTTTATCTGTTAGTATCATTATTTGTTAGGTATTTGCTCTATATATGATGCTCAAAGAGTATTAGTCTTTTTATTCTCCACCATCTTTTACCGACCCATGCTTTAGCTATCTTTTCTAGCCTAGTGAAACCTAGACCCGCCTCTTCCTTTAGCAGAGGTCGTTCGATTTAATCCAATGAAGATTCAATTTGCAATTTTTCTTTCCCAGAAGAAATTAGCCAATTCCCCCTCTAATTTTTTCAAGAAAAATTTAGTCGGTTGCATGACCTTTAAATTGTGCATTAGTATGCTTTGAAGAACATGTGTTATGAGTGTAATTCTTCCACTCATTTTTAATATTTCAATTTTCCAGCTCATAATATTATGCCTAAGTTTAGCCAGTAAGAAATCCAGATGCCCTGATTTAAATCTACCTTCATATAATGAACAACCCAAATGGGTGGGAGCTCCTTTTATATGGGAAGCATGTGATCTCTTTTAACCTATGTACTAGACTAGGAGGGACTTCTTTGATATTTTAAATTGAAATTTATATCTTTTTAATACTAGATCCATTTCATCTTCCATAATTTGAAAAATTTTCATTAAATTCTTTATTGATCTATTGTTTCCATTCGTGAATAAGATTATATCTTCAGCATATGCTAGACAACTAATTTGAGGAGTGTTTCTATATTGTTTAAACGTATAAATGTCTCCTTTATATATTTGGTTTCAAGTTCACTATAAATAATTCCAAGTAAATGTTGAAGAGAGCAGGTGAAAGGGGATCTCCTTGTCTTAACCCTCAAGTGCGTTTAAACTCTTTCCCCTTTTCCCCATTTATAATAATCTTAAACCAAGTACTAGAGATACATCTAAATATTAGATCTATCCATGCTACTATAAAGCTCATTTTCTAAAGGTAAAGCATAAAACCTGCCAATTTACCTATCAAAGGCTCTTGATAGGTCTAGTTTGAAAATTACATTATGCCCTCTACATTTAGAGGATAGCTCTTTCACGGGCACTTGGCCAGGCATATATTTTCCATGATCAATCTGTTCTTCATAAATCCTGATTGTTCGATAGAAATGATCTTAGGAAGAATAAGTCCTAGTCTATTTTGCAACAATTATGTTAGGATTTTATATATGGAATTGCATAGGCTGATGGGTTTGTATTCCTCTCCTTTTTGGGAAGTTTTCTTTTTAAGAATAAGGACTATGTGTGTTAGTGCCCACTTTTTATCAATTTCTGCCCCACAGAAAAACCAATGTATGACATGAATAATCGATGTTTGATAATATCACAACAAGCTTGAAAAAACATGGAATTCCAGTTGTTTGGTCTGACCACGCTTTCCTTATTCATACTATGAATTATGTTTTTGATTTCTTCTTCTTCCATATATTGCATTACTTTTTATTATCTTCCTTGTTAATTTTTTTCTTTATGTTTTGCAGTAATATATCTCCTTTCAGCCTATTATTATCGCATAGAAGTAATTTGTATATGCCTTCGAGGTTATCTTTGATTTCTACCTTATTTTTTATCCATATTCCTTTGTTATTTTATACCATTTATCTTGTGTTTTTGAATCTTTATTTTTGAAGCTAGCTGAAAGAATTTCATATTTTGATCTCCCTCTTTTAACCATTTTACTTTCACTCTATGTTTCCAGGAGATTTCTTCCATGTAAAGTTTTAGTTTTAGTTCTGCTTGTGCCTTATTAAGCGTACTAAGATTACTTATACTATGCTTTCTATCATATTCTTGTTCAAGATTATCAATTTTTTGTTCTGCTTCTATAATATTTTTATTAATATCTCCAAATTTATTTTTGTTCCAATTATTAAACATGTTTTTACCTATTTAGTTTAGCAGTGAGGATCTGATTCATATTGCATATTGCTGGTTGCATCCAAGAATCTCACTATCTTTTGGAAATCTTCGTGTAACCACCACATATTTTGAAAGTTAAAAGTAGAATTTTTATAATATGTATTTGAAGGGATATAAGAATAGGGGAATGATCTGAATAGGTTCTGTTCAGATGCTTGACCCCTATATTCCCAAAGGAATCTAGCCATTTAGCATTGTAAAGGACTCTATCTAATCAAGACCAGATAGCCCCTTTCTTTTTGTGATTATTAGTCCATGTGAAAGCTGAGCCTAAAAATTTCACTTCCAGTAAATTGCATCTAGTGATTACATCATTGAAGATGCCACTAGCATGTAGGTTTATAGGTTTCCCTCCTTTTTTATCAGACACATAATAATATATAAAATCCCCTCCTATTATCCACGTGTGTTTTTGAAAGCTATATCCTTCATAATTATCTAAAATTCTTTTCATTTTTCTTTTAAATTACTAGCATAAACTTCTGACATAATAACTAGCTTATTATTATCTAGACTAAGGTTTATTAATTGTTCATGATTTTCAATGTTAATGATATTAAAATAATCTTTTCACATCACCAATATTTTACTATTATTATTAGAAAAGACATTCATAAAACCTAATTTATTCTTATAATATTCGAGTAACTTTTTATCTACCATTGGTTACTCTAGTATTAATAATGTGATTTTATTTATTCTAGTCAATTTTTTAGCCAGTTTAAGGATAAGAAATTGGCTATTCACCGAATGTTCAAGAAAAATATCTAAACATTATTTGAAGATTTTAGTTAAGATCTTTTTTTAAACTTTATTTTGTGGGTTTTATTTAGATGTTTTTATATTGTTTCTTGTTATTTTTTGTAAGATTAGGGCTCTGAGAATATCCATTCCTTCTCACCTTGTCAAAAATGGGCAATTGTAAATTTATTTTTTCAATTCCTCTAAGGTCCACTCTCTAAAAATTCAGTTCTTTTTTTTTTCAATACCTATATCATCTATTGATTGCATATAATTTTATTTTAAGGTTTTTAAATATCATTGCAAGTTTTACCAAAATCTTAAAACCTACTTCAAAGTTAGAAAACCATCTATCTGTCTTCTACATTTTTGTTTATTTTTGGTTTTCTTGTTCTAATAACCAACTCTTTAATTTTATCCATCATAATCCTAATTCTTTCGAATCTAAGTTGTTTTCCTCTTGGGTAGATTATTCATATCATTTCTATTAAAGAGATTCCATTTGTGTTAATAGAGAAAGAGAATTCAATGAAGGAGGAAGAGGTTCTGTTAGATTTTTTAAAAGTTACAGTATGAGTTTGGACTCCATTCTCCTCATTGGATTTCTTATTTATAGGACTATAAGCCCATTTCTCTTGTTTTCTACCTAGGAATTCACCTTCCTTCTCTATGGAATTAGCCATGCATACAACATTTAAGTGGCCACTTTTTTTGCATTGATTACAGTAGCTGAAGATTCTCAGGGATGATGGACTGCTAAAACCCATCTTAATTATGCCCAATCCATATCCATTGTGGGATAGAAGAGTTTAAGTTTACTTCGATGCAGACCCTAACCAAACTTGGCCTTGAAAGGGTAGCAGTAGCCCCATTTTCAGTAAAGGATTACGATAAGCTTAGAGATGGAGAAGAGGGACATTTGATTAAAGAGATGTATGGGCAGTTGGAGAAGAAGAAACCATACCAGAGTCAGAGGGTTTTCATCCATTGTGTTAAAATAAGCCGACATTTGAAGGTCCTCATAGGGTATCCATGTATGTTCCAATTCTCCTTTAGCCTCAGTCAAAGATAGTCCTCTTCAATGAAGAATTGCGACAGAATGTACTTGTTATCGATAGTTCCAACTTTGACCAAACCTTTCAGCTTTAATGAAGAGAAAAAGCCTCTTATCTTTTCAATTCATGGCAGCCCATGGGAGAACTTCTCGATAATTATAAATAAGTGAATTTCCAAGAAGCTTGTGATTTCTTGGGTAGAGAAAAAGATAGTGGGTTTGTCATTTTTATTCACAGAGAGCTTAATAGGGCACGGATAATTGATGAGTTTTGGAAAATGATTTCTTATGGGCAAGATAATCAATTTCTTTCATTTTCAGCTCGAAATCACCACTTATTCCCAAATCGAAGCTTTCTTTCTCAAGAATTTCAACTTTCTCTCTCTAGAGTTTAAAGCCGTGGGTACCAAATATTGAAAAAATTAATTATAATTTATTCTTCTTATTGTTTTATTGTCCTTTTTCTTATATTTTCTTATTTCTTTTTCTTATTTTTCTTATTTTGTTATTTTTCTTATTATTCATATTCTTTTATTTTTCAAATTGTCTTATTCTTCTTATTCTTATTATTCTAATTTTTTTATTCTTCAATTTTTTTTATTCTTTGTATTTTTCTGATTCTTCATATTCTTTTTTAAATTCTTATACTTCTTATTCTTCTTATTTTTATTCTTCTTATAATTTTATTCTTCTTATTAAACTTTTCTTCTTATTCTATATTCTTATTTATCTTATACTTCTTATTCTTCGTATATTATTCTTTTCTAAGTCTTCTAAGTCTTTTAATTTTTCTTATTCTGCATAATCTTATTCTTCTCTTATTCATCTTATTCTATCTTTTTTCTTATTAATCTATCTATTTCTTATTCTTATTATTCTTCTTATCTTATTGTTTTTTTATTCTTCTATTCTTTTTTCTTCTTCTTTTCTTCCTTTTCTTCTCTCTCTTCTTATTCTTGTATTCTTCCTATTCTTTTTATTCTACTTATTTTTATAATTCTTCTTTTTCTTCTAATTCTTCTTAATCTTCTTATTTTTCTAATTTTTTTATTCTATCTTTTTGATTCTTTTTATTCTTATTATTCTTCTTATTTTATTATTCTTCTTAGTATTTATTCTTATTTTATTCTTATTCTTCTATTCTTATTATTCTTATTCTTATTTTTTATTTTTCTGATTTTCTAATTCTTCTGATTCTCTTATCTTTCTTAATCTCTTAATCTTCTTATTCTTCTTATTATTCTTCTATTTTTCTGATTCTTCTTATTTTTTTATTTTCTTATTTTCTTAATCTTTTTTATTTTATTTTCTTATTTTTCTTATTCTTCTAATTCATTTTATTTTCTTTTCATATTTTTTTTTTTCATCTTATTCTTTTTTTCATCTTATTCTTCGTATTCTTTTTATCTTCTTTATCTTTTTAATATTCTTATTCTTCTTATTCTTCTATTTTCTTATTTCTTATTCTTCGTATTCTTCTTATTTATTATTCTACTTATTATTATTCTTCTTCTTTTTCTTCTTTTTCTTCTTATTTATTTTTCTGTTATTCTATTCTTCTTATTATTCTATTATTCTTATTATTCTTATAATTATTATTTATTATTCTTCCTATTCTCTTATTCTTCTATTATTCTTATTTTTTATTCTATATTCTTCTTATTCTTCCTCTTCTCTTATTCTTCCTATTCTTCTTTTTCTTCAAATTCTTCTTATTTTTTTATTCTTCTTATATTCTTTTTCTTTTTTCTTTTCATTCATATTTTTCATCTAAGTCTTCTAATTCTTCTAATTTTCTAATTCTTCTAACTATTCTTCTTCATATTATTCTTCTATTATTTTTCTTTATTATTCTTCTTTTTATTCATATTATTCTTATTATTATTATTCTTATTATTCTTATTCTTCTTATTCTTTTTATTCTTCTTATTTTCTATTCTTCACATTCTTCTTTATTCTTATTATTCTTCTTACTCTTCTATTATTATTTTTTTCTTCTATTCTACTTAATTTATTTGTTCTTTTTTTATACTTATTATTTTTCTAATTTTTTTATATTCTATTATTCTTATTATATATATTCTTTTATTCTTATTATTCTTTATTCTTATTCATGTTATTCTTCATTTTCTTCTTATTCTTATTATTCTAATATTTCTATTATTCTTATTTTATTGAATGTTTTTTATTATTATAGTAGCCCTCTCTTTTGGAAGAGGAATATTATGTCACAACTACATACTACCCTTTACCCTCTCACACCCCTTTCTTTAATTCAATTTCTTTTATTCTTCTTATTCTTTTATTCTTCTTATATTTATTTTTTTCTTTTATTATTTTTCTTAATCTTCTAATTCTTCTTGATCTTATTATTCTACTTATTTTTTATTCTTCTTTTTTTTTATTCTTCTTATTTTCTTATTCTTCTTTTTTATGATTGTTTATTATTATAACCCACTCTTTGGCGGAGGAATAACATTTTATACAAGCTATATACTACCCTTTCCCCTCCTACCCCCTTTTATAATTACAAAATACAATTAACATATCTATAGTGGATTCTTCACTATGTGGCTCTCTATTTGCCTATGCTTTATGTTGCTTCTTAGTGTTGGCCCTTCCGCATAATTTCCTTTGTCTACTTGTGACTACATGTATCCAATGGAATGTGCCTGGAAGTGCCCGCCCTATTTTTAGTCGTCCTAATTGTGCTTTCATGCTGGGCTACGCACGACACAGTTACTATACTATGCCATTCCTGGCCCGGCACGGTTATGTGGAGGTCAGTTGGCACGGGCCCAAGACATGAATCCTCTGGGTTCGGCCCGGTCCGACCGAACCCTAATTTGAAAAAATTACGGGTTAGACTGTGTGCCAGCATGCTGCCGCATGCCGAACCTCTAATTTAAAATAAATTAAGTTATAGCGCATGGTGTCTTGCCGACGAACTGTCAAAACCCTAATTATGTAAAAAATTGGTTTCCTAGTTCGTGCTGAGGTGTCTAGCCAATGGGCACGGTATCGTGCTGCTCCAGGCACGGCAAGAGGTTCGCTTCATCTCGACACAACACAACACGATTTGTGCCATGGTGGGGCAAACATGAGCCCGGACATGATAAATTTTCATGTCGGGCCTACCAAGGTACTGCCGAATCATGTCATAACTCGTGCTGGCCCGGGCCGGCCCGATTGACACCTCTACTTATGCCTGTCCTGTGGAGTTGAATCTACTACATTTTCCTCTCTTGGTTTTTTCCCTCATCAGCTCCTTCATATCATTAAGTTCTCAATGAATCCTTGACTTTTGGACTCCTCTTCCTTCCGTAGCTTAAACACATACATACATTTGGCAAAAAATAGACACTAGCACATACAGACACAAACAAACACATACAGACCCTTGATAGACAAATCACTCAAACTTAACAGACACTAGCTATCTAAGTTCATAAAATTATGGGTTAGACTGTGTGCCGTCATGCTGTCGCATGCCGAACCTCTAATTTAAAATAAATTAAGGTTATAGCGCATGGTGTCTTGCCGACGAATAGTCAAAACCCTAATTATGTAAAAATTGGTTTCCTAGTTCGTGCTGAGGTGTCTGGCCAATGGGCCACGGTATCCTGCTGTCCAGGCATGGCAAGAGGTTCGCTTCGTCTCGACACAGTCTACACCGATTTTTGCCATGGTGGGGCCAACAATGAGTCCCGGACATGATAAATTTCATGTCGGGCCTACCAAGGCACAACCGTAATCATGTCGTAAACTCGTTGCTGGCCGGGGCCGGCCCGATTTGACACCTCTACTTATGCCCTCCTTGTGGAGTTGAATCTACTACATTTTCCTCTCTTGTGTTTTTTCCCTCATCACGCTCCTTCATATCATTAAGTTCTCAATGAATCCTTGACTTTTGGACTCCTCTTCCTTCTGTAGCTTAAACACATACATGGACATTTGGCAAAAAATAGACACTAGCACATACAGACACAGACAAACACATACAGACCCTTGATAGACAAAACCACTCAAAACTTAAACAGACACTAGCCTATCTCAGTTCATAAAATATGGGTTTGACTGTGTGCCACCTCATGCTGCCGCCATGCCGAACCTTTAATTTAAAATAATTAAGGTTATAGCACATGGTGTCTTGCCGATGAACTGTCAAAACCATAATTATGTAAAAAATTGGTTTCCTAGTTCATGCTGAGGTGTCGTGCCAATGGGCCACGATATCGTGCTACTCTCCAGGCACGGCAAAGGTTCGCTTCGTCTCGACACAGCACAACACGATTTGTGCCATGGTGGGCACAACATGAGCCCGGACATGATAATTTTCATGCCGGGCCTACCAAGGCACTGCCGAATCATGTCGTAACTCGTGCTGGCCCGCGCCCCCCGATCGACACCTTTACTTATGCCCTTCTTGTGGAGTTGAATCTACTACATTTCCTCTCTTGGTTTTTTCCCTCATCAGCTCCTTAATATCATTAAGTTCTCCATGAATCCTTGACTTTTGGACTCCTCTTCCTTCAGTACTTAAACACATACAAACATTTGGCAAAAATAGACACTAGCACATACAGACACAGACAAACACATACAGACCCTTGATAGACAAACCACTCAAACTTAACAGACACTAGCTATCTCACTTCATAAAATAAATTCTCTCTCTTTATGGACATCTTGAGCTTTCCTTGCTTTTTCCCACAAGCCTCTTCTGCATTCTCCTTTTCTAGAATACTCTTCTGCATCCTCCTTCTGCATCCTCCGATTGACACCTCTACTTATGCCCTTCTTGTGGAGTTGAATCTACTACATTATCCTCTCTTGGTTATTTCCCTCATCAGCTCCTTCATATCATTAAGTTCTCCATGAATCCTTGACTTTTGGACTCCTCTTCCTTCAGTAGTTTAAACACATACAGACATTTGGCAAAAACATAGACACTAGCACATACAGACACAGACAAACACATACAACCCTTGATAGACAAACCACTCAAACTTAACAGACACTAGCTATCTCACTTCATAAAATAAACTCTCTCTCTTTATGGACATCTTGAGCTTTCCTTGCTTTTTCCCATAGCCTCTTTTGCATCCTCCTTTTCTGGAATACTCTCATATATGTATTTCAGCAGAAACTTACTATATATCAATGCTCTATTCTGACCCTTGTACCTTTCCCCTTCCCTTAACACAATTGTCAAATTGATCACACAGGAATTACATGCAGACAATAGCCATAGAACAAACATCATATACTACCCTTATACTTAAAAATAGCTACCACTTTTTGAAGAGCTCCATTTTTTGAAAAGATGGTGCCTCCTCTTATCTCTTCTGCCCTCCTACCTTAAACCCTGTAAACACCTCTTATCTATTATTAATCTTCTTATTCTTCTTGATCTTCTTATTCTTCTTATTCTTCTTTTTCTTCTTATTTTTCTTAATCTTCTTATTCTTCTTATACTTCTTATTCTTATTCTTCTAATTTTTTTTATTCTTCTTAGTTTTTATTATTATTATTATTATTATTATTCTTATTCTTCTTATTTTCTTATTTTTCTGATTCTTCATATTCTTCTTATTTTTTATTCTTTTTCTTTTTATTCTTTCTATTTTCTTATTCTTCTTATTCTTTTTATTTTTTTTATTCATCGTATTCTTCTTATTCTTTTATTTTTTCTTAACTCTTCTTCTTATTCTTATTATTCTTCATATTGTTATTATTCTTCATATTCATTTTATTCTTCAAATTCTTATTATTCTACTTATTTTTATAATTCTTCTTTTTCTTCTAATTCTTCTTATACTTCTTATTTTTCTGATTCTTTTATTCTTCTTATTATTCTTATTATTCTTATTCTTCTAATTCTTCTTATTTTTCTTATTCTTATTATTTTATTCTTCTTAAATCTTTTTATTCTCTTCTTATTCTTTTTTATTCTTCTTTATTCTTATTATACATCTTATTCATCTTATTTTTAATTGTTCTTATTTTCTTATTCTTCTAATTAATGTTATTCTTCTTATTCTTCTATGTCTTTTAAGTCTTCTAATTCTTCTTTATCTACTTATTCTTATTATTAATATTATTTTTCTTATTTCTCTTATTATTCTTATTCTTATTATTTTTATTATTCTTTTTATTCTTATTATTGTTCTTATTATTCTATTTCTTCTTAATCTTTTTATTCTTCTTATTCTTCCTATTCTTCTTATTCTTCTTATTCTTCCTATTTTCTTTTCTTCTTATTCTTCTTATTCTTCGTATTCTTCTTATTATTCTTATTCTTCTTAATCTTCTTTTTCTTCATTTTCTTCAAATTATATTATTTTTATTCGTCTTATTATTCTTTTTCTTCTTATTCTTCTTTTTCTTTTTAATTCTACTTTTTCTTCTAAGTCTTCTAATTGTTCTTATTCTTCTAACTGCTCTTATTCTTCTTATTCTTATTTTTCTTATTATTTTTATTATTCTTTTTATTCTTATTATTTTTATTATTCTTTTTATTCTTATTATTGTTCTTATTCTTCTTATTCATCTATTTCTTCTATTCTTCTTATTCTTATTATTATTATTCATATTCTTCTTATTATTCTTATTTTTCTTATTTTTCATATTCTTCTTATTATTCATATTCTTCTAAATTCTTCTTATTATTCTTATTCTTCTTATACTAATTATTATTCTTATTATTCTTATTATTCGTATTATTCGTATTATTCTTATTATTCTTATTCTTCTTATTATTCTTATTTTTCTTATTATTCGTATTATTCTTATTCTTCTTATTTTTCTTATTCTTCATATTCATCTTTATTCTTAGTATTCTTCCTATTCTTCTTATTCTTCTTATTCTTCTTATTTTTTCTTATTCTTCTTATTCTTCTATTCAACTTATTCTATTTATTGTTCTTATTTTTATTACTTATTATTTTTCTTATTTTTCTTATTTTTCATATTTTTCTTATAATTCTTATTATTCTTATTATTCTTTTTCTTCTTATTCTTGTTATTCTTCATTTTCTTCTTATTCTTGTTATTCTTCATTTTCTTCTTATTCTTCTTATTCTTATTATTCTAATTATTTCTATTATCTTCTTTTTTTTTGAACGTTTGTTTTATTATTATAATAACCCTCTCTTTCGGAAGAGGAATATCATTGTTACAAACTGCATACTACCCTTTACCCTCTTACACCCCTTTCTTAAAATTCAATTTCTTTTATTCTTCTTATTCTTTTTTTTCTTCTTATATTTATTTTTTTTATTCATCTTATTTTTTTAATCGTTTAATTCTTCTTGATCTCTTATTCTGCTTATACTTTTTATTCTTCTTTTTCTTTTTATTCTTCTTATTCTTCTCATGTTCTTATTCTTCTTATTCTTCTTATTGTTCTTATTGTTCTTATTCTTCTTTTTTATAAAGTTTATTTTATTATTATAACACACTCTTTTGGCGAAGGAATACCATTTTATACAAACTTAATACTACCCTTTCTCCCCTACTCCCCTTTTTATAATTACAAAATACAATTAACATAATCTATACTACATTTTTCATTATGCTGCTCTCTATATTTGCCTATTCTTTATGTTGTTTCTTAGTAATGGACCTACTGCGTCTATTTCCTTTGTCTACTTTGCCTACAGGTATCTACCGGAACGTGCCTGGGGGTGCCCTGGCCTATTTTTAGCCGACCTAACCATGCTTTCGTGTCAGGAAAGGCACGACACGATTAATATATCATGTCGTTCATGGCCCAGCATGGTTATGTGGAGGTCAGTTTGGCACGGGCCCATGACATGAATCCACCGGGTTCTACCCGTCCGGCCGAACCCCTAATTTAAAAAAATTATGGGTTCAATTGCGTGTCATCATGCTACCGCTTGCCGAACCACTAATTTAAAATAAATTAGAGTTTAGGCGCATGTTGTTGTGCCGCCGCATCGCCGAACCCCTAATTTTTTCATAAAATTGGTTTCTCAGTTCGTTCTGAGGTACCGTGCCAATGGGGCACGGTAACGTGTCGTCCGGCACAGCAAGAGTCCGGTTGGCCTCGGCACGGCATGGCACGGCACATTTGGTGTAATGGTGGGGCACAACACGAGCCCGGACATGATACATTTTCATGTTGGGCCTACCCAAGCATGACCGAATCATGCCGTGGCCTCATGCTGGCCCGGGCTAGCCCGGCCCGATTAACACCTCTACTTATGCCCTTCTTTTGAAGCAGAATCTACTACATTTCTTAGTCTTGGTTTTTGCCCACATTAGCTCCTTCCTATCAATAAAATTCTCCCTGTATTCTTGACTATTGGACTCCTTTTCCTTCACTAGCTTATACACATACAGACATTTGGCAGAAACATAGACAATAGCACATACAGACCACAGACAAACACAGTACAGATCCTTGATAGACAAACCACTCAAACTTAACATACACTAGCTATCTCACTGTCATAAAATAAACTCTCTTTTTTATGGACATCTTGAGCTTTCCTTGCTTTTACCCATAAGCCTCTTCTGCACCCGCCTTTTCTGGGACTAACTTTCAAATATGTATTTCAACAGAAACTTACTATATATTTATGCTCTATTCCGACCCTTGTACCTTCACCCTTCCCTTAACCAATTGTCAATTGATCACACAAAAATTACATGCATACAATAGCCATAGAACAAACATCATATTCTGCCATTATACTTTAAAAATAGCTACCCCTATTCGAATAGCTCCCTTTTTGAAAAGCTGGTGCCGTCCGCTTATCCTCTTCTTCTCACCTCCCTTAAACCTCGTAAACACATCTTATCTCTTCTTATTCTTCTTATTCTTCTTATTCTTCTTATTTTTCTTATTTTTCTTATTCTTCTTATACTTCTTATTCTTCTTATTCTTTTTATTCTTCTTATTCTTCTTATTTTTTTATTCTATTTATTATTCTTATTCTTATTATTATTCTTCTTATTTTCTTATTTTTCTGATTTTTCTGATTCTTCGTATTTTTTTGTTCTTTTTCATTTTATTCTTTTTATTTTCTTATTCTTCTTATTTTTTTTATTCTTTTTATTCATCTATTCTTCTTATTCTTCTTATTTTTCCTTCTTAATCTTCTTATTCTTCTTATTCTTCTATTCTTCTTATTCTTCTCAGCCTTCTTATTATTCTTAATCTTCTTATTCTTCTTATTCTTCTTATTCTTCTTATTCTTCTTATTCTTCTTATTCTTCTCATCCTCTTATTCTTCGTAATCTTCTTAATCTTCTTATTCTTCTTATTTTCTTATTCTTCTTATTCTTTTTATTCTTCTTATATTTCTATTCTTATTATTCTTCATATTCTTATTAGTTCTTTATATTCTATTTATTCTTCAAATTCTTATTATTCTTATTATTCTACTTATTTTCATAATCTTTTTTTTCTTCGAATTCTTTTATTCTTCTTATTTTCTGATTTTTCTTATTTTCTGATTCTTTTATTCTTCTTATTTTTTTATTCTTCTTTTTCTTCTTATTCTTCTTATTTTTTTTTATTCTTCTTTTTCTTCCTGTTCTTCTTTTCTTTCTTCTTCTTTTCTTCTTATTATTTTATTCTTCTTAATCTTTTTATTCTTTTTATTTATTTTATTCTTTTTATTCATCTTATTCTCTTTATTCTTCTTATTCATCTTATTCTTCTTATTATTTTAATTGTTTTTATTTTTTTATTCTTCTTATTTGTCCTTATTCTTCTAAGTCTTTAAGTCTTCTAATTCTTCTTTATCTGTTATTCTTATTATTATATTATTCTTTTATTTTCTCTATTATTTTTATTTTTTTTCTTATTCTTATTATGTTCTTATTCTTCTTTTTCTTCTATTTCTTCTTAATCTTCTTATTCTTTTTATTTTCTTATTCTTCTTATTCTTCTTATTTTTATTATTTTTGTTATTCTCTTATTCATCTTATTCATCTTATTCTTCTATTTCTTCTTATTCTTTTTATTCTTCTTATTTTTATTATTCTTATAATTCTTATTATTCTTCATATTGTTCTTATTCTTCATATTTTTCATATTCTTCTTATTCTTATTAATCTAGTTAATCTTCGTATTCTTCTTATTCTTTTTAATTCTTATTATTCTTATTGTTCTTATTCATTATTTATATTATTATTCATGTTATTTATTATTATTATTATTCTTCTTCTTCTTATACTTTTAATCTTGTAATTCTTATTATTCTTCTTATTTTATATATTCTTATTTTTCTTATTATTCTTTTTATTTTCTTAATCTTCTTTCATCTTATTTTTCTTATTCTACTTATTCTTCTTATTCTTTGTACTCTTTCTAATTCTTCTTGTTCTTCTTATTCTTATTATTCATCTTATATTGTTAAATACTTTTATTATTATTTTTCTTATTATTCTTATTATTCATTATTATTCTTTTTATTATTATTCTTCTTCTTATTCTTCTCATTTTTCTTATTCTTCTCATTCTTCTTATTGTCTTTATTTCATCTATTCTTCTTTTTTCAAAGATTATTTATTATATAGACTCTCTCTTTTGGTGGAGGAATACCATTTCTTCAAGCTAACATACTACTCTTTATCCCTTTACCCCATTTAACCCATTCTAGACTAACCCTGGAAATCCTCCGTACACGTTTTTTCGTCACCAATTCACTCATAGAAATTTAAAACAAATAAAAATAGCAGTCTTATCTTAGCAACATCTTTATACTTTATTGTGCTTGGTTTAAAAGCATTATGAGTGTGTGTCTCGGGAACCTTCTGTTTTGTAGGCTTTTCCACCTCCCATTTATAGTGATGAAGAACTTTTATCCTCCCTGATCAGTAATGCCTTCTGCTTATGCCCTCTATCTTTCTTAGGTGCCTTTTGCTTTAATTCTGTGTTTCATAATACTGTTTGTTCATAATCAAGCTTTATATTATCTGGCGCTGTTTACAATAGCCGATTATACTCTTTCCTGTTTTTGTAGAACATGTTTCTATTACTTGATAGTAGAAAACCCGCAATATTCAGACATTACAGATGCTTGCTACCACGTACATAACCAACCTCATAACCATACATTAATTACAGTCACAGTGTTAATAGACTTCCAGAAACTTACATCTCTAATCTCCAACTTGACTTCAAAATTATAACAGCCACATGACTATACATAACAGGACTCATTGACACACTAAAAAACAAGAGCAGAATCTGCATGTCATGTCCTAACAAAAAAAATAGCAGACAACAAGCAAATAAAACAAAAGGGAACAAGCCACCCTACATGCACCTTGTATCTTTTCCCTGTAACAGCTTACCCCTACCTGTTCTATATGTGCCTGCCTACTCTATCCGTGTCCACTTCACCTAAGCAAGTTAGAGTAGCAACCAAAAAAACCACAAGGCAAATAACCAAAAACTAAATTAAGTAGAAACCATGCTTTTCATTAATTTAGTCTCCCCTCATGACCAGGGACCCCCTAGTCTTTTCTTCATCCTTCATCTGCATTTTTACAAGAAACAAACAACTGTAAAAGAACTATAAAAGGCAGTTACTAATGTATTCCTCGTTATATCCAACTAGCCCCCTGCTAGTTTTTTTTTTTCTTTTTTAGCTTTGAATTCTACATGTCAAAAAACATTCTAGAATACTGTTACCATCAAACTCTTGGTGTCCCTTCCTTCTTCATGAATTCCTCTGCTAATTTATCTGCCAGTGCATTTGCCTCTCTATATATGTGCTTTATTTCACCTTTTAAATCTGTTAATAATTTTTTGATACTAATAAAATCTTTCTCAAACCTCCAGAATTCATTTATACCTCTTACTAGATCAACCATAATTATGAATCTACCTGCAACTTGAATATTTGAGAAATTATTATTCCTTACAATTTCCAAACCCTTGTGCAAGGCCATAATCCTCTGAGTGTAGTACCGAGGATGCAGACTCCTCATTTTAAAAAACTCTTATCATTCCACCCTTTTCATTTCTTTTTACTCATCATCCATTTGCTACTCTCCTATTTCCCTTTGAAACTTTCATACATGTTAAGCACTAGACCTAAGTGCGGAGACTTGTTCTAGCTAGTAATCTTTATACTTGGCATTTTTCTACAATTGTATTAAGACCCCATTCTTTTTTCATGTTTTTTATATTCCAATGCTTCTTGTTTTTATAAGGTTATAAGTAGAGGATAAAAGAGCATTCTTTTTTAATCTCTGCTAATATAGATCAACCCTCATTTCAGCATTTTAATATCTACTTCTATTCTAAGCTTTTCATAGGCACAATACTACTATATGCAGAATATAATTTCTTAGCCATTTTTAGTTTTTGTTCATTGTATGTTTTTTTGACCAGTTCTTCGTTCTGTCACTTAAGCTTCATGTGCATCTCTTTAAATCTGCTTCAATTTCTAATTTTTTTTCATAATTTTGTAGCTATTTTTCATGTTGAAAATAAATGATCCATACTTTCTCTATCTTGCTGATAGCATTCACATCTAGATGCTAAACTTATACCCTTCTTTTGAATATTAACATCTAACGGGAGCACGTTCGAGAGGAGTTCCCATAAAAACACATTTATTTTTTGTGGAATCTCCTTTGTCTATACTCCTCTAAATACCTCATGTGATGGTTTTCTCTTACTAACCAATAATTTGGCACTTTTTAGTGTAAATTGTCATGCTCATTCAAGGTCCATTTCCACCCACTATTGATCAGTATTGCATGTTTTTCTACAATGTATTTCTAACTACGCATCAGCTTCTAGCTTTTTGATGCTTTCTTTGATTCTTTAAATGCCTTGACCCCTAAACCATACCTAGCCTTTATATATGCCGCCCAAATACTTCCATTCTCTTTAAGTCTCTACTAGTTCTTACACACCCATGATTTGGCAATATCATTTAGGCTAGTAAAGCCTAAACTCACCTCCTCCTTCGGATAACATTGGTCCCCCCATTTTTTCGAATGTAATTTTTTTTCCTTCTTTTATCCCCCATAAGAAATTTGCCATTTCTCTTTCTAATTTTCTTATAATCCTTTTAATGTGTGCCAGTGATCCTTGTAATGCATGTGTAATTAGAGAAATTCTTCTTGCCATACTTAGCAGGTCCTGTTTCCGACCAATAATTTTTTTTCTCATCTTTTCTACTATGAAGGAAAGATATTCTTCCTTCACTCTTCCCTCATATATGGGGCAAACTAGATACATTAGCGTGCCTTTCTTTTGTGCAAATCTTGTAATTTTTGCAATTCTTTGAGCTATATTTTCTACCTTTTTTGCTGCTAAAATGAATTTACAATTTTCCTTATTCAGCATTTTATCTAATTCATCTTCCAATGTTTGCAACAGCCTAATTAATCTTTTCATGGAACTACTAATGGCATTTATAAATATGATAATATCATCCACATATGCCAATCAGCTTACTGTAAGATTGTACCTAGGCTACTTGTATGGAATATTACCCGCTTTCACTTGCTTATTCTTCTTATTCTTCTTATTTTTTTATTGTTCATATTTTTCTTATTCTACATTTGCTTCTAATAATTCTTATTCTTCTTATTCTACATATTCTTTTTTTTGTTCTTTTCTTCTTATTCTTCTTATTTTTTTTATTCTTCTTAATCTTCTTAATCTTTTTATCTTTCTTATTCATCTTATTCTTCTTATTATTTTTATTTTTATTATTCTTCTTATTCCTCTTATTCATCTTATGATTATTATTCTTCTTCTTATTCATCTTCTTATAATTCTACTTATTCTTATTATTTTTCTTATTCTTTTTATTTGTCTTATTCTTCTTATTTTTCTATTCTTCTGATTCTTCTTTTCCTTCTTATTCTTTTTATTATTGTTATACTTCTTATTCTTCTTATTCTTCTTATCCTTCTTATTCTTCTTATTTTCTTATTCTTCTTATTTTTCTTATTTTTCTTATTCTTCTTATACTTCTTATTCTTCTTATTCTTCTTTTTCTACTTATTCTTCAAATTCTTTTTATTCTTCTTATTTTTTTTTTATTCTAATTCTTCTTTTTCTTTTTATTCTTCTTATTCTTCATATTCTTTTTTTTATAAATCTTTTTATCCTTCTTATTATTTTTATTCTTCCTATTCTTCTTATTCTTCTTTATCATCTTATTCTTCTCATTATTTTCATTCTTCTCATTCTTCTGATTTTTCTTATTTTTTTTATTCTTCTAATTCTTCTAATTCTTCTTATTATACTTATTCTTCTTATTTTTATTGTTCTTCTTATTTTTCTATTCTTCTTATTTTTCTATTCTTCTTATTCTTCTTATTCTACTTAATCTTATCTTTTTTCTTATTCTTCTTATTCTTTTTATTCTTTTATTATTCTTATTCATCTTATTGATCTTATTCTTCTTTTTTTTTTCTTATTCTTCTTATTCTTATAATTCTATTTATTCTTATTATTCTTCCTATTCTTTTTATTCCTATTATTCTTCTTATTTTTCTATTCTTCTGATTCTTTTTATCCTTCTTATTCTTATTATTCTTATTATTCTTCTTATTCTTATTAGTCTTCTTATTCTTCTTATTTTTCTTATTCTTCTTTTTCTTATTATTCTTGTTATTCTTGTTATTCTTTTATTCTTATTATTCTTCTAATTCTTATTCTTTTTTTTTATAATCTTCTTATTCTTTTATTCTTTTTATTTTTCTGATTCTTCTTTCTCTTCTTATTCTTCTTATTCTTCATATTCTTCTTATTCTTATTATTCATCTTTTTTGAAAAGTTTTTATTAATATATCCCTCTCTTTTGGCAGAGGAATACCCTTGATACAAACTCTAGACTACCCATTACCCCCCTACATCCTTTCTTTATATAAAACAAGCCATATTTAAACGAAACATCTACAATATTTTTTTACCAACATTATGTTGTTATTGATGTATTATGACTCTTCTTATCCCTTTGTTTATGCTTCTTCCCATAGGCATAATTTTATGCATCTGACTTTTTATTTATGTGCCCTATCCTTATCTTTCCAATATTCTGTCTCCTACCATTGGTTTTGGTTCCTCTTGTATAGCTTGTTTCCTCTATCTCCTGCTTGTAGAGCTCTCATGCTCTTCATATCATTATAACACACTCTTAAATCTCCGTTCCTGCATTTCTGCATCCACCACAGACAACAACCAACAGCATAGACAACCTAAAGTATTCCTATCTTTCTACTATTCATAATTTTTTTGGCCCGTTCCAGCTTGTACACACATTTTCAAATTTCCACCTCCATCTAACTTTTTTCATCTTTATTTCTTTCGGCCTTGCATTTTCTACTCTAAGTGCTTTGAATCCCTTCCTGTGTTCGTTTCTTTAAAAAAAGGCCAAAACAATCTTTCCCATTCATGTCTCTACCATTTCTACCCACGTCCCCTTAAGTCCCCTTAACCCTTACATGTATGAACATCAACAACCTTTAAAATAGTAATTCTAGCTTGTATACTTGTTTAACCTTTGCCTCTGCCTCATTTCAATATCCACCCCCCTCTCTTTTTATTTTCCACTTTTATCCCCTCAGCCTTATATTTTTCGTTCAGAAGGCCCTAACTACCTTTCTACTTATTACATCCTGCCTGCAAAAAAGAAAACCCTAAATAATATCCTTACAAGACAATACCATTTCACCAATTTCCCTTATTTCCCTTTACCCTTACATATATAGTATCAGACAATACAATAATACAAAAATATGCCTGTCAATCAACATTCTAGCTGCATCCCCCCATTTTCAAGCCTCCTGCCCCCTCCCCTAGAAGCTCCTTGATTTTGCCAGATTATCCAATTGGACCAGGATGCTATATAACTGCAATCATATTTCATGGAACACTAAAGTAGAAATACCACACACACGAGTATAAAACCATACTACAAACAGAATCACCACATTTCCTTATAGTCCCTGCCGACAACAAAAATAGAACCTTACAAAACACTGAGGCAGCATCAATAAATATTTTACCTTCTTTCCTTTTTCTTTTTTTTTTGACAAACATCCCATAGGTCCAAGATCCTATCTACCTACATATCTTCTTTTATGCTCCCATTGAAGACATAACAATCAGAAATGCAAAAATAAATTATCATACCCATCACAAAACCAAAACCCCACTTTTCCATATGCCCCCTGTAAAAACCATAGATGACATACAGAAAGCAGTGGCATATACAATAAGACATTTCACCTCTTTCTTCACATCCCTTAGGACCAGAATGCTATATATATGTATCTTATTTGTATTGCCTAGTTTTAATTCCATCTCGCCCCTTTCTCTTATCATTCTTACGTACGGACATCCATCCTGTCTAGATACATTAGGCCTTTCGACTAGTAAAGAATCACTTCCACATTAAACTCTCTAATCTTCATCTTATATCCCTCTTTTGCTAATTTGTTTGACACTGTATTCGCTTCCCTATAGATATGTTCTATGCTGTACTTTAATTTTTTCAAGAGCTTTCTTATACTTATAACTTCGCCTCATATTTCCACATCTTTAATTTACTAGTGGCTAGTCTCATCAATAATATAGAATCTACTTGAATCTAATTTTTTTAACTTGGCATTTTTTCAAATGCGAAGCCCTTTTTTAATGCCAATATTTCTGCATGCTATGCTACTTCACTTTTTTCCATTCGTAAAGGCTTTAATGATTCTACCTTCTTCCTCTCTTAGAACTCCCTCTCTTCTCGCTATGCCCATCTCTTTTTTGAAAATACCATCTGTATTAAGCATTATTGTGCCAATAGGTAGTTTGTTCCATACTACTATTTTACAATTCTATGTTGTGACCTTTCTTGTCTTTATAACCCATGTTTACTCCATGTCAAAATCTGTTTCCATTTTTTGACTTTTACTAGATATACATCCAATAATAAAATAACATTCTTTCTTAATATTTGCCAAGATATCTTTAGCCCTCATTATAACACCCTCAAACCTACTCATATTTCTTACTTTCCATATATGCCAAATTGCTATGTGTGGGACATTCTTCCTGAACCACTTTTGGACATTGTTTGTTTTACTTTTCCTACTCCATTTTGCAAGTCTATCTCTCAACTCAACTTCTTTATCTTTTATATAAACATTTTTTCCAAAATTTTCTAAATTTCCGATGCTATTTTCCCTGTGGATAGCAAGTGGTCCACGCTTTCAACAGTAAATCCACAACATTTGCATTTGAGGCTAGCAATATTTCATTTCTCTACAATCTCTCATATATTGGTACTACTTTATTTAGCGCTTTCCACATAAATATTTTAATTTTTTGTACAATGTCGCCCTCCCATACCCATTTATATATTACTTGTATGTGTCTTTTATTTCTAACTGTATCCTTTACACTTTTAATCATGAATACCCCTGTGATATTAATGTCTATTTCCAACCACCCTTATTTAGCCTCAATGTTTCTCTACTATATTTTTATGTTTAAGCATTTGTTCCATGTATTGATGCTTTTTTCGAGTTTTTATAATTTTATTTTCAAGCCCATATAGAGGTGTCAATGGCATGTGTCGGGCCGACCTAGCATGGTTTTAAGCTACCCAACCATGCTATCGTGTCGGGTCAGGCACGACACGACTACTGTACCATGTCGTGCCTAACCTGACATGATTTCTTCAGGCAAGACCCAGCATGGCCCACCGGCACAACCAATTTTTTATTATGCCGGGTCAGGCTCGTATGGACCAGAACATGCTCATACGGGCTGGTTTAAAAAAACATAAACTTTTTTATTTGTTTATAATTTTTATGTAATTATAAAATATAAATTAGATATGTTTAAAAATATTTAAATTGAAAATTTTTGAATAGTTATAAGGTTCATTTTTTTATGTTATTTATTTTAATTATATATTAATAGATTATTATTTATTAGAATTATATTTTAAATTTTTATTTGAAATTCTTAAACAAAAAAAAATAAAATAAAAATAATTGTTTTAACAAAGATGATAAAGTCACACAGCCAAACGCCCAACTAAAGCAAATACAATGTTATTAAAAATGAGTACAAAATATCAAAATCAAAAATCAGAATCAAACATAACTCATAAGCATAAGCATAACTATAACATAAGTGTCGCTGTCAGTGTGTCACAATCCCACAATCATCAACTACTAGGCATCAAGTGGCAACCCCATCACTCGTCCATCATCGTATTATTAGCATCCTCAACCTCAATATCAAAATGACTATCATATGGATCATCATCAGGAATCAACTACTCTGCTTTCACTACAGTCTCATTCCTAGTACGATCCTAGCTGCTAAATCTTGAATCCTCCCAATCCTTCATACATGCTAAAACCTCAATAATATCTGGATTAATCTTGATCTCTTATCCAAAATCACATTCACTACAACAGAAAAAGTAGACTCCGATGCTATGCTCAATACCGGAGGAGTCAGTAAATCCCATGCCATCTTAGATAGCCCAGAAAATGTGGACTCATATGATTTTTACAACTATAATATATCAAGATTCTTCTTATTAGAATGTGATAGGATTGAGTAGTAATCGGTATCTAAGTACCGAGACATCTCGCTCCTATTCGATGATCCACCCCATCATTTCCCCCTTACTAACTAAATGAAAAAATCATCATCTCCGAATATGGTATCCATGTCCATACTCACAGCCTCACAACTACTACCACCATACCTAGCATCATAGTATGTGAAAAGGTAGTCAACTTTTCTTGAATGAACCCTTCAAGTGGGTCTTCTAGGTTCATGCACCAGGAAATGTAAGTCAAAATACTATCTACCCCTTCCACCTTAACCATAGGGTCCATGCATGCAGTGAGACAATAAGAGATGAGGTGGTGGACTAGTACTTCAAATACTTGGTTTTCATCTCTACAACCATATGAAAAATTGTCGGGTCAGCTCATACTTCTAAACATGCTACTAATGTTGCATATGCACCTGAGTGCAATTCAAGTGGTGGGAGTATAAACCAACGAACACATGTTCATCGTATCATAAATAATCTTCAGAAATTTTATAAATGAAATTTTAAAGCCCAGTCAATGTTGTTAATAATAAGTTCGTCACTATTACTATTGACATAGTCGGATATCACGTGTTCGTATCCAACACATGACTCCAATATTAGGTACATGTAATTCCAATGGTGTCTCACATACGATTAGAATTTTTTCTTCTTAAGATTCGTAGTCAAATAGAGACTACCAACTCTTGTTGTTTGCGAGGCATGCGAATGTATTTTAGTGAAGTACATATGTTGTTCAAAGCAGGATAACACACATTCATCATCTCTTGTACAATCAAGTTAATCGTGACACATATCTGATGTGGAAAATCTCTCCTAATTGTCCATCTCTAATATTCCTAACAAACATGTTAATCACTACTCCATTATTTGATGCATTATCGATGTGATACGAAAAATTTTATTTTGAATTTGATATTCTTTAAATATCTTCATCATATATTCAAAAATTCAGGCCATCATAAGGATGGAGAATCACAGAGAATCCTAAGATTTTTTTATTAGAGTCCAATTTGAATCTAAATAATGGGTGGTGAGACATGCATAATATGCATCGTCATGACTAGTCCATATATCAGACATCACAACACTACTCCACTATGTGTCTTAAATTCATTAATTATTATTTATTTTTCTAACTTATAATATTTTTGTATGTCGTTCCACGATGTGGACCTATGAGTCCTATGATAAGCAGGCTGAAAATATGTTGCATGATACTCACAACCTTTGGATTTTACAAAAATCTGATTAGAAGACCCATAAAATGATATGTTTGGCCATGTCTTCTCATCCCAACTCGATGCGGTATATGAGGAAGTAAACTTTGAGACTAAACTAGATCCAGCCTCAAAAAATACACTACTAAGTTTGGTTTGCCTAAAATCTAATCCATAATCTTTTTTGGTGCATATATCGGCATGCCTCTTAAGGTGCCTAGTCCCAAACACACTCTTACAAGTTAAAATTTTATTATAATATTTGCACTATGTCATTTCTTCGTTGTCACCCCTAACTTTTTTATTTTATTATATTAAAATGAGTCCAAACTACAAAAGTCATTCTAGTTTTTTATTTATTAGATGTTTGGGTTGAGACGACCGGAGAAACCAAAGTTTCAGTAGCTCTGACCTTTGTGTAATATTTTCATTTTCTAAATTTAAATTAATTTCATTAGTATTTGTCATTTTTTGGTTTTTAGATAAGAGGATAGATTATAGAGTAAAGAGAGAAAAATAAAAAACTAATTATTTTTAAATATTATGTTAAAACTTAAGAGTTTAGTTAAATAATTAAAAAATAGAAATACCCATAAAATAGTGTAAAGGTAAAGCACGTGCATCATAAATCCAACTTCCAAGACCAATGCAAACACCAACCAAAGCCGAGCCTGAGTTGCGAGTCCTAAAAAGCCGAGTCAAAATTCTGTGAGAGAATTTTAGGAGAGAGGTTTGAGAGAGAGTATCCGAATTTATATTTTTGAAAAACATAAAAATTAGAGAGTATGGCCAAGGTAGTGGCTTATCACAGGTCTCCCAATGCAAGTTTTCAAATGGTCGCCAAATTTTAACCCATCAATGGAGTCTCCTTAAGCCTTGGTATGGTATTCATTACTGAATATTTCTCTAAACTTAATAAAAAACACTCTCTCTTCCTATTACCCAATGCTTGGGTACTCCATGGTTCGTTGATGAATCCACGAACCTGTATGACCAGGCCATGAGTGGCAAGAGTGTGCGTGGAGGTAAATTTTCTAGTTTCTTCCCCACTGAGAGTCTAGGTAGGAATAGACTCTGATAATGGATTATGGCATCTCTAATAGCTGAGAATCTTTCTAGTTACTGCTCATTATGTTCTGAGATGGACCATGAAGAAGTGGAATGTGTGGCAGGGAGGGAAAAGCTAAATAAGAAAAGAGGAAGGATAGAAATAGAGAGTGGGTGAAAAAAAGGGGTGGGGAGGATAGTTAATGAGAATGGGTGGGAGGGTGAGGTGAATAGGTAAAGAGAGGTAGTGGAAGAGAGTTGGGCAGAAGGGAGGGTAAAAGTTGCTCTAAAAGGGCTGGGGAGAAAGGGGGACTTAGGGCATGAGAAGAATGTTGAGTAGAGTCTAAAAGGAAAGGTTGAAGCTGGAGTAGTGGGATTAGAGCAGGGGGTAGAAGTTGAAGTAGTGGGATTAGAAATGGTTGATGGGGTTGTAAGGAAGGGTGATGTGTTTAAACAAGGAGAGCGGAGGCTATGTAAAGAGGATGGGGGGGGGGGGGGGGGGGGGGGTGTGTGTGATTAGGTATGTGGAGGTAGTGAAAGGGATTGGGGTAGAAGAGAAGTTAAAGCTGCTCCAAGGTAGAAATGGTAGGGGAAGAAGGAGGTCTTTGAGCAAGGGAAGAATGGAGAAAATGTGAGTGAGCATGGGGCAGATAAAACTCAAGATATAAGGAAAGAAACCAAGAAGCACACATGCATGATTATAACAAAACTCAAGATGATGCTGAATTGTATAAAAAGATGATGTCTATAGGAGAGCAGGAAAACATAGAAAAGGCAATGGAAGCCATTAGAGTGATGGGCTTGGGCATTGATAAAATACAACAGAGTTTAACAAGAAAAGCGGATCACTCCTAGCGTAGCTCAACAAATTAAAAAGAAAATAGGAACAAATATCAACACATAAAATATTCGTTAAGATGTACCACAAGAGAACAAGCTAGTTATCTAACAAGATGGATAAAAGCTTGTTCTGAAATATAAGAGTAGTGAATACTCCCTCATTAAAAAGAATAAAAAAACATATTAAAATATATTAAAATTATTATGCTAGGAGAACCTATGGTAAACAAAAATCAATTAGATACATATAGAAGTAAGATGGGTATGGATAAAGCTTATGCCAATAATAATGGCAAATTATGGATTATGTGGAGTAATGCCATGGATATAGATATAATTAAAGAAGCTAGCTAGATGGTTAATTTTTTAATAAAAAAAACATTCTAACTCAATATTTTTGGTGGTATATGCAAGTAATGCCAAGGAAGAAAGAAAAATATTATGGCAAGAGATGAAAGAGATAGCACCAGATAACTCACCTTGGATTATCGGAAGAGACTTTGACTTGATAAGGTATTTTCGTGAAAAGAAAGGAGGTAGATCTCTTGACCATACAACTATAGCATAGTTCAATGAGGCTATCGTGACTACTAACTTGATTGAGGTAGACTTCCTGGGTTCAAATTACACATGGTATAATAACTGGAAGAAAAGAGGAGCAATCTGGTCTAGAATAGATATGGTACTATGTAACTCAAAAGGGATTTGACACTTTCGATAATATAAAGGTAAAATAGTTAAATAGAACGTGCTCAAACCATAGTCTACTATTTATTTCCTGGCACAATAGTGAAATGAAGCAAAGCTGCTTTAAATTTCAAAATGCAAGGGAAGTGCACAAAGACTTTGACAAGTTTGTCATAGATATATGGTAAACACCTGTGGCTAGCAACCCTATGCAAATTCTAGCAATCAAATTACATAGCCTAAGAACCACTATGAGGGCTTGGAATAGAGATACGTTCAGTAATATCACTAACAAGATTCAGGAGGTGAGTATAAGGTTTTAAGATTAGAAACATTTCTGAAGAATTGAAAGATGAGCAATTAAGGGCAGAGATGATCAGAGAAAAAGTGGAATTATGACTCAAGTACCACATGGAAGAATTCTTTAGTAAACAAATGTCCAAAATTAAATGGTTAAAAGAAGGGATAGAATACAAAGTTTTTTAATGCTATGGAAAAAATCATGATTCAAAGCAGAAAATAAAAGGCTTAAGAACCACTAATGGGCAATGGGTAGAAAAGGAAGAGGTTATATGAGGAGCGATATCAGAGTTCTTTAAAACTTATCTATGTGAAAAACACCTCTAGGGGGTGTCTTTTTAATGTAATCTATAGAAAAAAAAGTTAAGGAGGAGGAGAACAAATGGCTTGAAGAATTCTCATCAGAGTAGGAGGTCAAAGAGGCAGTCTTCGGCTCTAATAAAGAATGCACAGCAAGCCTGGATGGCTAAAATAATGGGGTTTTCCAACACAACTGGGAATATTATAAAAAAGGACATGGCGGTAGCCATCACATGGATCTTTGTAGGAGTAGATATTAATAAGAAATAGGCATGCTCCTTTATCGTATTGATCCCAAAAAGGAGAACCCCTAGAAATGTGAGGATTATAGGCCAATAAAGTAGGCAACACCATATAAAAGATACTAACTAAACTACTTCAGAGTAGGCTTAATAGGATTTTACATTCTAATATATCAGTTGAGCAGTGGGCTTCATCAAAAATAGATCAATAATGGAAAATATTATTTTAGCCACATAAATGAAGAGAGAAATAGGAACTAAGACAAGAGGGCACAATATAATATTCAAACTAGATCTAACATATAGGTGTGTATCTAGTGTGAGGGTGAAGATCCTGCTAAATGGACAAGCTGGAGGGGAATTTAAGCCAAGTAGATGATTAAAATAAGGAGATCCACTCTCACCCTCACTATTTAACATATACTTTGAACTATTAATAATAAATCTGAAAATGGAAATGAAGAAGAGTAAAATATTAGCTTATAAACAGCTAAGGATAACACCAAATGTGACATGCCAAGTGTATGCAGATAAAATTATTATCTTCTCGAATGCTACCAAAACATCCTTGGATAATATGATAAGTCTACTACAGGTAGTTTATGAGGAAACTAGACAAATTTTAAATAAGAATAAGTGTCAATTTATTATAGCAAGGAAAGCGTCGGCAAATATAGCCCAAAAATTAAAGTGGAAGATAGGTTTATCACAAAAGATTGGAGGACTAATGTATTTGGGATGCCTGATCTTCGAAGGGTATATTGAAAGAAAAATATTTAACCTTCCTAGTAGATAAATTGAGAAAGAAAATTGCGGGATGGAAGGAAGACATACTAAGCATAGTAGGCAGAGCTACCTTAATTTTGCATGTGCTTCAGAGCTTACTAGCATATACCCTAATGGCAGTATAGCCACCAAGGAAGATGATAAATAAATTAGAAAAGGAGATGTTTAACTTCTTATGGGGTAAGAAGGAAGGGAAACCCAGGCTGCATTGGAAAAATTGGGAAGATCTATGCTTTCCAAAAGAGGAGGCTGGTTTAGGTTTTATTAGCCTAAATGATTCAACCAAAGCCTGAGCTACAAAAATTGGTGGAGTTTGAAGGATAATACTAGCCTATGGGTGAAATATATGAGAGCCAGATACAAATGACAGGATAACTCACTCAGGGAATCATTAAAGTCATCTAAATGATGGAAACTAATGTGGAATCAGCAAAGCATAGTGGACAAGCACTCGATTCTGGTAAATAGCGGCTGAAAATGGACCGTAAATGGCTAAGAAAAATTCATTTTAAAAAAGTATTTAAAAGCTAATAAGAAGAAAAGGGAAGCTCAAGATATCTTCAAATTGGCATGGGAGAAAGATTGCCACATAAAATGAATATCTTCATGTGGATAGTTCTATCAAATGCCATTCCACTAGATGAGAATATTTAAAAGAGAGGCATAAAATTAGCATCCATGTGTTAATGCTGCTTAGAGGCAATAGAAAGTAAAGATCATTTGTTTTCTATAGGAAGGATTACTTTAGAAGTATGGAACAAATTAGAAGTAGATGTGGGCATAGAACAAAAAGAGTTACCTCTTAAGGCCATAATCAAATATTGGAAGAAAGCCCACTCAAAGGGCAATATGTTAAAATGTATTAGAAAAAATATACCTCACATAGTTGTTTGGTGTATATGGAAACCCAGAAATAGATGTAGATTTGAGAATGTTCCAATGAGCACCAAGAGCATACTAGAAGATATAAGTAGAGACAGCTCTTCCATTTCAGCCAGCAATCCGATATGAGTTAGCAAAAATGATAAAGTGGTAGAAAATAAAAAGTTATAGAGGCTGGAAACCATTAGGGAAAAACCAACAGGTTTTAAAACATTCACTTAGAACAAACCATCGAAAGGTGCACTAGCCTTAAATACGGATGAAAGCTTAAAACGGATATGGGGGTGGCAGGAGGAGGAGGGGCTATAAGAGATGAGAAGGAAATGTCATTAAAGCATTCACTATGAGAGGGATTGTATATCAACCTTGCACGTGTAATTATGGCCTTGCAAAAGGGTCTGGAAATTTATAGTAAATATACATTCCAAAAAATACAAGTACAGGTGGACTCACGTCTACTAGTGGATTTAGCCATTGGAAAGATAGAATTATGGAGATTCGATGAAGAAATATAAAGTATTAGGCAGGCTCTAAGAGAGTTGAATGGAAAAGTAACCCACATATATAGAGAAGCAAATACACTCGCAGGCAGGCTAGTAGATGAGGGAAGAAAAAAATGTTTTCAAGAATTTGGCAGAGAGGACATTCCAGACATATACAAAGGTATAATTAATTTAGATAGAATATGCTTTTCTTACTTTAGAGTCATAAAGAGTAAAAACTAACAAATAGGAGGAGTAGTGGTGCGGCAGGCTTAAGCTAGAAGCACATGGGTCACCCATGTCCTGAGGGGGGTGCGGGGGCTTGTATCTTCAAGAAAATAGTAACATTAACTGCTTTAATAAACAATTAAATTTGAAACATTAGAAGAAGGGTGAGAAGTTTAAAATAGATAAAGATTAAACATAAAAGATAAATACACATCTAAAGTATCAATAAGTTTTTGTCTTACACATGTGTGGGTTGTTTTGGTTGGCTTGGATTTAGAACAAAAGATTAATCCTCCATTCTGATAAAAAAGGAGAGGGCAGAAACTAGAAAGGCAAAACCATAAAACATGATTCTTTGTAGGATGTAATGGATGTATTGCATGTTTATAACTTCTTGTATTGCTGGGTTGTTTGGTTTTTTGAAAGATCAGAAGATAACCAGAGGCAGAATGAGAAAGGTAGGGCTAGAAGTAGATTCAAAATAATAGTAGTACAGGCTACTGCTAGGATGGGCTGGATTTATTGCTTGTTATGGTTTATTTGTTATTGCTTGCTTGTTAGATTTTGTATGGGCAGGAGACAAAATGGAGATGTAGCAGAGGCAGATCAGAGGATATGGTACTGTAGCACGACACTAGGTGTATATTAGTACTATGTTGTAAGGGCAAGAGGCAAATCAGAGGCAAGGGAAAAAGGAAGGCCTAGAGGCAGTAAATTCAAAACAGTAGCAGTGTAGGCTTTTTCTATGATGTGATGGATGTACTACACAAAACAGCAATATAGAGGCAGAATCTGGTAGCATACTACTGCTATGTGGCATTGGGATAATCTAAATGGCTTCTAAAAGGCAAGGAGGCAAACTTTTCACACGTCAAGGAAGAATTATATGGACCAAAATATAATAGGAAATAAACCCTCACTCTACATGCACAAAGAGGAGAGGGTAGAAATTACAAAGGTAGATCTATGAAGCAGGATTTATAGATGTATTGTCTACTTGTTACTACTTTTACTATTTTTTTTTAGATTTTTGAAATGGCATGAGATAACTAGAGGTAGAAGAAGAAAGGCATGACTAGAGGTAGCAAACTCAAAATAGCTGTAGTGTAGGGCGTTGCTATTTTTTGTTTAGCAAGATGCTTGTTTAAAGAAGACAATTACAAGGGGAAAAAAGGATTGAAGCAGGATGCGGCCTCTTTGTAGGATGCGATGGATGTATTGCTTGTATGGCTTATTTGTTATTGCTTGCTTGTTTGCAAGAGAAGAAGATCAAAGAATGAGATGGAGATGAATAAGAGAGGCAGAAGGGGAACTAGAGGCATAAGCAACAAAAAGATGGAAGTCTATGCAGGAGCTAAATAAAGAAAATAGTAGAATAGAGGAATGCTTTATGCTGAAGACTTCTTCTGAATACAACAGTAAATGAGGGACAAAGGTTGCAGCAGAATAATCCAAATAGGTAGAGTGGTTTCAAAAAGGAAAGCAGGGAGATAGTACGGCATGCAAGGAAGAAATATAAGGACCAAAATAGAAGGTGAAGCTTGGAAAATTTTAAAGGAATAGAGCAAGACTCCAAGTAAATAGGACGAGCAAGACTTATATTATAATATATGACAAAAGGCCAAATGTATTATTTTATTTTAGTGCATAGGAGGGTGCAAAAGGGTAAAGGGTAGTATCTTAGATTGTACAAATGGTATTGATCCTCTACCAAAAAAGAGGGCTATAATAATAGAAAAACATTTAAAAAAGTAGAAAAAGAAAAATACGAAGAATAATAAAAATAAGAATACTAAGAAAAAAAAGAAAAATAATTAGAATAAGAAGAATAAAAAAAAATAAGAAGAATAGATAAATAAAAAAAATAAGAAGGATAAGAAGAATAATATTAGATTAAAAAGAATAAGTATTATAAGATGAAAAAGAAGAATAATAAGAATATGAAGAATTAGAAGAATAAGAATAATTAAGAAATAGAATAAGAATAATAAGAAAAAAAAAGAAAAATAAGAAGAATAAGAAGAATAAGAAGAATAAGGAGTAAGAATAAGAAGAATAAGAAGAGTTAGAAGAATAAGAAAAATAAGAAGAATAAGAAGAATAAGCAGAATAAGAAGAATAAGAAGAATAAAAAGAACAAGAAGAAAAAGAAGAAAAAGAAGAAAAAGAAGAAAAAGAAGAAAAAGAAGAAAAAGAAGAAAAAGAAGAAAAAGAAGAAAAAGAAGAAAAAGAAGAAAAAGAAGAAAAAGAAGAAAAAGAAGAAAAAGAAGAAAAAGAAGAAAAAGAAGTAAAAGAAGAAAAAGAAGAATAAGTAAGAATAAGAAGAATAATAAGAATAAGAAGAATAAAAAGAATAAGAAATATAAGAAGAATAAGAAGTATAAGAAGAATAAGAATATTAAGAAAAAGAAAACAAAGAAGAAAAAGAAGAATAAGTAGAATCATAAAAAGAAAATGAATAAGAAGAATGATAAGAATAAGTAGAATAAGAAAAATAAAATGAATAAGAAGAATGAGAAGAATAAAAAAAATAAGTTGTATAAGAAGAATAAGAAATATATGAGGAATATAAAGAATAAGAAGAATAAAAAGAATAAGATAAAGAAGAATAAGAAGAATAATAAGAATAAGATGAATAATAACAATAAGAAGAATAATAAAAATATGAAGATGAAGAAAAAAAATAAATAATAAGAATAAGAAGATTAAATAGAATAAGAAAATTAAATAGAATAAAAAGAATAAGAAGAAAAAAAAAGAAAATAAAAAGAATAAAAAGAATAAAAAGAATAAGAAGAATAAAAAGAATAAGAAGTATAAGAAGAATAGAAAGAATAAGAAGAAAAAGTAAATTAAGAAGATTAAAAAGAATATGAAAAATAGCAGAAAAATTAAGGATAGAAAGAATATTAATAATAAATAGAATAAGAAGAATAAAAAAAATAAGAATAATAAAAATAATAAGTAGAATAAGAAGAATATGTTGAATAAGTAAAATAATTAGAATATTAAAAATAAGAAGAATATGAATAATAAAAAGAATAAGAAGAATAAAAAGAATAAGAAAAATAAGAAGAATACAAAGAAAAAAATAATAAGAAGAATACGAATAATAAAAGAATAACAAGAATAAGAAGAATAAAGAAAATAAAAATAATAATACGAATAAAAAGAATAAGAAGATTAAGATGAAATATAAAAACATGAATAATTACTAGAATAAGAATAATAAGAAGTATATGAAGAATAATTAAAATAAGAAAAAATAAAAGAATAAGAAGAATAAAAAGAATAAAAAGAATAAAAAGAATAAAAAGAAATAAGAAGAATAACTAGATAAGAAGAATAATTAGAATAATTAGAATAATTAGAATAATAGAATAAAAGAATAAGAAGAATAAGAAGAAGAAAACTAATAAATAGAATAAGAAGAAAAAAAAGAATAAGAAGAATATAAAAAAATGATAGAATAAGAAGAATAATAATCAGAATAAAAAGAATAAGTAGTATAAGATTAATAAGAAGAATAAAAAGAATATGAAAAATTAGAAGAAAAAGATGAATAATAAGAAAGGTAAAATAACAAGAATAAAAAAATAAAAATAATCAGAAGAATAAGAAGAAAAAAAAGAATGAGAAGAATAAAAAGAATAAGAAGAATTATAAGAATAAAAAAAATAAGAAAAATAAGTAGAATACGAAGAATTAAAAAAATAAGAAGTATAAGAAAAATAAGTAGAAAAAGAAGAATATAGAATAATAAGAATAATAAACAAATATGAATAATAAGTAGATTATGAAGAATAAAAGAATAAAAAAATAAGAAAAATAAGAAGAATAAAAAAATAACAAAAATAAGAGAATAAGAATAATAGGAAGAATAAGAAGAATAAGAAGAACAAGAAGAATAAGAAGAACAAGAAGAATAATAAGAATAATAAGAATAATAAGAATAAGAAGAATAAAAAGAATATAAGAATATGAATAATAAAAAATATTAAGATGAAAAAGAATTTTAAGAAGAATAAGAATATTAAGAAGAATAAGAATAATAAAATGAATAAGAATGATAACAAGAATAAGAGGAATTAGAAGAATACGAAAAATAAAAAGAATAAGAAAAATACGAAGAATTAGAAGAATTAGAAGAATTAGAAGAATAACAAGAATAAGTATAATTAGAATAATAAGTAGAATATGAAGAATAATAAGAATAAGAAGAATTAGAAAAATTAGAATAACAAGAAGAATAATAATAGATAGAAGAAATAGAAGATAAGAAGAATAAGAAAATTAAGTTAAATAAGTATAGGAAGAATAAAAAGAATAAGAAGAATAAAAAGAATAAGAAGAATAATAAGAATAAGAAGAATAAGAAGAATAAGAATATTAAGAATATTAAGAAAAAGAAAAATAAGAAGAATAAAAAAAAATAAAATGTATAAGAAGAATAAGAAATATATGAGGAATAAAAAGAATAAGAAGAATAAAAAGAATAACATTAAGAAGAATAAGAAGAATAATAAGAATAAGATGAATAATAAGAATAAGAAGAATAATAATAATGATAATAATATTAAATAGAATAAGAAGATTAAATAGAATAAGAAGAATAAGGAAAAAAAAGAAGAATAAAAAGAATAAATAGAATAAGAAAAATAAGAACTATAAGAAGAATAGAAAGAATATGAAGAAAAAGTATATTAAAAGATTAAAAAGAATATTAAGAATAAAAAGAATAGCCGGAATATTAAGGATAGAAAGAATATTAATAATAAATAGAATAAGAAAAATAAAAAAAAATAAGAAGAATAATAAGAATAAGATGAAAAAGAAAAATATGAAGAATAAGTAGAATATTAAAAAAAGAAGAATATGAAAAATAATAAGAATAAGAAGAATAAGAAGATTAACAAGAGTAAGAAGTATAAGAAGAATAAAAACAATAAGAAGAATAAGAAGAATAGGAAGAATGAAAATAATAAGAAGAATAAAATAATAAAATAATAATACGAATAAAAAGAATAAGAATATTAAGATGAAATAGAAAAACATTAATAAATAGTAGAATAAGAAGAATAAAAAATTTATGAAGAATAATTAAAATAAGAAGAAATATAAGAATAAGAAGAATTAGAAGATGGGAGTAGCAAGTGGTGGTGTAATAAGAAATGAGGAAGGTAAATAATGAAGGCGTTTACAATGAGGGGAATAGCTTCTTCAGTTCTACACTCAGAAATAATTGGCTTATATAAAGGTCTACAAATCTGTAAAGAAAATGAATTCTGGAATATTCAAATCCAGGTGGATTCAATTCTATTGGTAGATTTAGTGCATGGAAAAATAGAGATATAAAGGTTCGAGGATGATATCGATAAGATTAGAAAATTAGTATTTGAACTTAAAGGGGAAATAATTCATATATTTAGGGAGACTAATGCATTTGTAGATAAATTAGCAGACGAAGGTTTTAAAAACGGCAATCAGAAATTTGATGAAAATAATATTCCTGACAGGTATAAAGGTTTAATAAGATTAGATAAAAAGGAGTTTCCATACATTAGAGTTCAAAAACTTAAAGATTAAAAATAAAATAATTGAAAGGAAGTTAGTACAAGCGGGCTAAAATTGTTGTATGCTTAAAAAGTTCACTAATCTTTCTTTTGCAGCTTATAAATTTAAGTAAAGGTGGAGGCCGGGGAAAATTGCATTTCTTCCAGTCCTGAGGGGGAAATACATAAAATGGGAAGCTTGCTTATTAAAAAAGATATAGGGGATTAAATTTGGAAAATACAATGGGAACCAAAATGGGTATGGGCCTGTTAATAGAAGGTATGGGACAGAAAGATAATGAGTAGTTATGGGCAGATTAACAATAAATACGTTGGAGAAAGGTTAATCTTTTGCAGGTGGAGCAACAGCTGAGGATCACTACACAGAACATGGAAAAGAGTTGGAAAGCCTAAAAGAGAAAAAGGTAGCTATCTGTTTTGCTTATGTATTATGCTGATTATATAGATTCTCTAAAATTCTATAATGAATGTAGTTAGTGTCAGTAAGTTGAGTCTATAAATCTGATGTAAAAACTAGTAATTAAGTACCAGCTCCCAAACTCAAGCCTAGGTAGGATAGTCCAAGAGTTTGTAAGTGTCTGTAAGAGACGGTGAAGGCTGTAATATGCATAAAGATATTGCTGGCAGGGAGGAGCATGGAGGCAGAAATATATACTCTCCATAAAAGAGTGAAAGGTATATTGTATCTATTGTTTTGGGATTTAATTTTTGCAGGAATATGGAGTGGGAAAACATTTGAAAAGACGGTTGTAGAATGCTCTTTTAATGCATTAAGTCAGTTGTATAGAGTCTGTAAAATTTTGTAGTAAATATCAAGCGGGTGGCCAGCAATTGTAACTATGCTGTAAAAATCTGTAAGATAGCCAGGGCTATAAAGGTTAAGCCTTTGCAGGATAGTTTAAGAGTGTGTAATTGTTTGTATGGGAAGCCTGTTATGACAGGCAGGCAATAGCAAGGAGGTAGATCGACAGAAGTGAGTGTAATGTATATTGTATTTGCTATTTGGGTGTTTTGTCTAATTTTGTAGGATTAGGGAGCAAAAATTCACCCGACAGATGGTTACAGCATGCTGGAGGTGATCTGCACGGAGTGTCTGGGTTAAGAGCCGGGGATAGATTAAAAAAAATGGTTAGCATGGTTGCAAGAGTCTGTAAATAAGAGTGGGTGGTGGTAGGTTGAGTCTCGGAAAGGAGTACTGGACTGGTCAAAACAAATAGCTACTTGTTTGTAGGAATAGGTCAAGTGTTTTTGGAGGTGGTAGGTTGAGTTTTGGTAAGTTTTAGTGGTTGAGTTTGAGGTTAAGTGTCACATGGTTTGGGGGTGGTCTGCAAGTAAGTGTCATAAGAGGTCTAGAGGGTGGTGATCAATAGGAACTTACAATGTGGAAGCCACATGGCAAAAGAACAAGATATAGAAAAGTCTAAAGGAGCCGAAGAGGATGGGAAGAAAGACAGAAAAGATAGCAAAATTTAGCTGGATCCAAGCGAAACAAATTTTCCAAAGTGGCAATCAAAACTCAATACAAGTCATAACAAAGCATAGGCTATCATAAAAATTTAATTCTAAATTTATTAGATTTCCATGCATTAAATTTTTTGTTTTTCAAGAAAGGATGAAAAAGGGAAAAGGGTAGATCTTGTTTGTAAATTAGGTATTCCTCCGCCAAAAGAGAGGGTATAATAATAAAACAATTTTTTTTAAAAAAAAGAATAAGAATTATAACTAGAATAAGAAGAATAATAAGATTAATAAGAATAATAAGATTAATAAGAATAATAAGAATAATTAGAATAAGCGAATAAGAAGAATCTAAGAATAAAAATAATAAATCGAATAAGAAAAATAAAAAGAATATAGAAAAAAAAAGATTAAGAAGAATAATTAGAATAAAAAGAATAAGTAGCATAAGATGAATAAGAAGAATACAAAGAATATGAAGAATTAGAAGAACAATATTAATAATAAGAACAAGTAGAATAAGAAGATAAACAAATAAAAATAATAAGAAGAATGAGAAGAAAAAAAAGAATAAAAAGAATAAAAAGAATATGAAGAATAAAAAGAATAAAAAGAATTAGAAGAATAAGAAAAACAAGAAGAATACGAAGAATTAAAAAATAAGAAGAATAATAAAAATAAGTAGAATAAGAAGAATAAAAAAATAAAAAAGAATAAGAAGAATAAAATAATAAAAAAATATGAATAATAAGAAGAATAAATAAAATAAGAAAAATAAGAATAATAAAAAAGAAGAAGAATAAGAAGAAGAATAAGAATAAGAAGAAGAATAAGAATAAGAAGAATAAAAAGAGTAAGAAGAATATAAGAATTAGAAGAATAAGAAGAATAAAAATAATAAGATGAAAAAGAATAATAAGAAAAATAAGAAGAATGTGAAGAATAAAAAGAAAAAAAGATCAAAAAGAATAAGAATAATTAAAAGAATAATAAGGATAATAAGAATAAGAAGAATGAGAAGAATAAGAATAATTAGAAGAATTAGAAGAATAAAAAGAATTAGAAGAATTAGAAGAATAAGAAGAATTTGAAGAATGAGAAGAATTAGAAGAATAACAAGAATAAGTAGAATTAGAATAATAAGAAGAATATGGGGAAAAATAAGAATAAAAAGAATTAGAAAAATTAGAATAATAAGAAGAATAAGAAGAATTAAAAGAAATAGAAGATAAGAAGAATAAGAAAAATAAGTAGAATAAGTATAAGAAGAATAATAAGAATAAAAAGAAAAAGAAGAATAAAAAGAACAAGAAGAATAAGAATAAGAAAAAGAAAAAGAATATAAAGAATTCGAAAAATAAGAAGAATAATAAGAATAATAAGAATAAAAAGAATAAAAAGAATAAAAAGAATAAAAAGAATAAAAGAATAAAAAGAATAAAAAGAATAAAAAGAATAAAAAGAATAAGAAGAATAATAATTATAATAAGATTAAAAAAATAACAAAAATATAAATAATTAGTAGAATTAGAAGAATAATAAGAATAAGAAGTATAAGAATAATAAGTAGAATATGAAAAATTAGAAGAATTATAAGAATAATAACAATTAGAAGAATAAGAAAAATAAGACTAATAATTATAATAATAACAATAAAAAAATAAGAAGAAAACATAAATATAACAAGAATATGAAGAAAAAGAAAAATAAGAAAAATAATAATTAGAAAAAAAAGAATAATTAGTATAAATGAATAAGAAGAATAATAAGAATAATAAGAATATTAAAATTAGAAGAATAAGAATAATAATAAAAAAATAGAATAAGAAGAATTAGAAAAATAGAAGAAAAAAAAAGAATAAGAAGAATTAGATGAATAAGAAGATTTAGAAGAATAAGAAAATAAAAAAATAAGAAAATAAAGAAAAATAATAAGAAAAAGATGAAAATTTAAAATAAAAAGCTTTTGAAGAATAAGAAGAATAAAAATAAATAATAATAAAAATTAGAAGAATAATAAGAATAAGAAGAATAAGAAGAATAAGAAGAATAAGAAGAATAAGTAGAATAATAATAATAAGTTTAAGTAAATTAACAAAAATATAAATAATTAGTATAATTAGAAGAATAATAAGAATAAGAAGTATAAGAAGAATAAGTAGAATAAGAAAATTAGAAGAATTAGAAGAATAATAAGAATTAGAAGAATAAGAAGAATTAGAAAAATAAGAATAATAATTATAATCATAAGAATAAAAAATAAGAAGAAAACATATATATAACAAGAATATGAAGAAAAAAAAATAATAATTAGAAAAAAAATATTAATTAATATAGGATGAATAAGAAGAACAATAAGAATATAAAAATTAGAAGAATAAGAATAATAATAAGAAAAATAGAATAAGAAGAACTAGAAAAAATAGAAGAAAAATAAGAATTAGAAGAATTAGAAAAATAAAAATATTTAGAAAAATATGAAAAATAAAAAGAATAAGAAAATTAAGAAAAATAAGAAGAAAGATGAATAAGTAGAATAAAATGCTTTTGAAGAAAAAGAAATTAAAAATAATAATAATAAGAATTAAAAGAATGATAAGAATATAAAGAATAAGAAGAATAAACAGAATAATAAGAATAAAAATAAAAAATAATAATATTATTATTAAGAAAAAAAACAAAAATATAAATAATTAGTAGAATTAAAAGAATAATAAGAATAATAATTATAAGAAGAATAACTAGAATAAGAAGAATTAAAAGAATAAGAAGAATAATAGTAATAATAAGAAGAATAAGAAAAATAAGAAAAATAATTAGAAAAAGAAGAATAAAAAAAATAAGAAGGAAACTTAAATAAAACAAGAATATAAAGAATAAGAAAAATAAAAAAATAATAATTAAAATAAAATGAATAAGAAGTATAAGATTAATAAGAACAACAATAATAATATGATTAATTAGAAGACTAAGATTAATAAGAAGAAAAAACAGAATAAGAAAAATAAAAAGAATAAAAACAATAATACGAATAAGAAGAATAAAAATAATAAAAAGATAAGAAGATTAAAAAGAATAAGAAAAATAAAAAAAAATAAGAAGAAATAGAAGAATAAAAAGAATAAGAAGAAACAAAAAATAATGAAGAAAAAGAAGAATAGAAGAGTTAAAAGAATAAGAAAAATAAAAAGAATAAAAAAATTAGAAAAATAAAAGAATAAGATGAATAAGTATAATAAAAATATTAAAAAGAATAAGAAAAATAAAAATAAATAATAATAAAAAAGAATAAAAAGAAATAGAAGAATAAGAAGAATAAGAAGAATAAGAAGAATAAAAAGAATAAGAAAAATATATAAAGAAAAATAATAAGAATAAAAAAAATAAGTTATTTAAAAAGAATATGAAAAATATGAAGATATAAAGAATAAGAATAATAAGATGATTAATAAGAATAATAAGAATAAGAAGAATATAGATGTATAAGAAGAATAAATGAAAAAGAAGAATAATATGAAAAAGATAAATTAGAAGAATAAGAACGTGATCAAAAAAAGAAGAATAATAAGAATACGAAAATTAAATAGAATACTAAGAATAAAAAGAATAAGAGAAAAAAAGAAGAATAAGAAGAAAAAAAAATAAAAAGTATGAGAAGAATAAAAGTATAAGAAGAATAAGTAGAATAAGTAGAATAAGAAGAATAAGAAGATTAATTAAGTAGAAAATAAGAATAAGAAGAATAACTAGAATAACAAGAATAACAAGAATAAATAGAATATTAATAATAAATATAATAATATAAAAAAGTAAAATAAGAAGAATCATAATAATATTAAGAATAAGAACAATAAAAAGAATTAGATAGAAGAAAAAGTAAAATATAATTAATAAGTAGAATAATAAGAAATAGAAAAATAAGAAGAATAATACAAATAAGAATAATATGAAGAATAAGAAGAAATAGATGAATAAGAATATTAACAATAATAAAAAGAATAATAAGAATAACAATAATAAGTAAAAGAAGTACAATAACAAGAATATGAAGAATAAGAAGAATAAGAAGATTAAGAAGAATAAAAAGAATAAGAAGAATAAGAACAATAATAAAATAAAATGAATAAGTAGAAAAAGAATAAAAAGAAAAATAAGAAGAATAAGAAGTATAAAAAGAAAAGAATAAAGAAAATTATAGGAAGAATAAGAATAATATGAAGAATAAAGAAAAAAAAAGAAGATTTAAAATAATAAGAAGAATAAGTAGAATAAAAAGAATAAGAAGAAAAATAAGAATTTGAACAACTAGAAGATAAGAAGAATAAAATAATTAAATAGAATAAGAAGACTTAGAAGAAAAAGAAGAATAAAAAGAATATGATGAATAAAAAATAAATAAGAATAAGAAGAATACGAATAATAAAAAGAATAAGAAGAGTAAGAATAATAAGATTAAAAAGAATAATAAGGATTATAAGTATAATAAGAAGAATAAGATGAAGTTGTAGAATAAGTAGAATAAGAAGAATAATAAGAATACGAAGAATAAGAAGAATAAAAATAAATAATAATAAAAAATAAGAAGAATAAGAAGAATTATAAGAATTAGTAGAATAAAAAAAATATGAATAAGAATAATAATAATAAGTATAAGAAGAAGAATAATAATAAGAAGAATAATAAGTATAAGAAGAATAAGAAGTATAAGAAGAATATGAAGAATATTAAGAATATTAAGAATATTAAGAATATTAAGAATATTAAGAATAAGAAGAATAAGAAGAATAAGAAGAATAAGAAGAATAAGAAAATAAGAAGAATAAGAAGAATAAGAAGAATAAGAATAATAAGAATAATAAGAATAATAAGAAGAATATTAAAAATAAGAAGAATAATTAAATAAGAAGAATAAGAAGAAAACAAAAATAAGATGAATATGAATAATATATATAATATATAAAATAATAAAGATAAGAAGAATATAAAGAATTAGAAGAATAACAAGAATAAAAAGAATTGGAAGAATAAGAAGAATATCAAAATAAAAAGAATATGAAATATATGAAGAATAAGTAGAATATAAAGACTAAGAAGAATAACTAAAATAAAATGAATAATAAAAATAAGAAGTAAAATTAGAATAAAAAGAATTAGAAGAATTAGAAGAATAAGAGAATAATAAATTTATGAAGAATATCTAAAATAAGAAGAATAACTAAAATAAGAATACTAATAAGAATAATAAGAATTAGATGAATAAGAAAAATAAAAAGAATAACAAGATTAAGAACAATAATAATAATAAATAGAATAAAAAAATAAAAAAAATAAAAAAAATAAAAAAAATAAAAAAAATAAAAAAAATAAAAAAAAATAAATAAAAAAAATAAAAAAAATAAATAAAAAAAATAAATAAAAAAAATAAAAAAAATAAAAAAAATAAAAAAAATAAAAAGAATACATAATTAAAATAATAAAAAGAAGATTTAGAAGAATAATAAGTAGATTAAAAAGAATAAGTAGTATAAGATGAATACAAAGTATATGAAGAATAAAAATGATTAGAATGATAAAAAGAATAAAAAAAAGTAAAATAAGAAAAATAAAAAGAATAAGAAGAATAATAAGAATAAGATGAATAAGATAAATAAGATGAATTAGATGAATAAGATGTATAAGATTATAAAAGTGAATAAGATGAGTAAGATGAATAAGATGAATAATATGGATAAGAAGAATAAGAATATATTAAGAATAAGAATAATAAGAATAATATGATTAATAAGAATAATAACAGAAATATGAATAATAATAATAATAAATAGAAAGATAAAGAAAAAAAAATAAAAAGAATAAGAAGAATAAAAAGAATAAGAAGAATGAGAAGAATAAGAACAATAAGTAGAATAAGAAAAAAAAGAAGAATAAAAAGAATAAGTAAAATAAAAATAATAAGAAGAACAAGTAGAATAATAAAAAATAAGAAGATTAAAAAGAATAATAAGAATAACATGAATAAAAAAAATACGAATAATAAACAGAATATGAATTAAAAGTAAAATTAGAAGAATTAGGATAATAACTAAAATAAGTTGAATAAAAAAATAAGTTGAATAAGAAAAATACAAAATATATGAAAAATAATAGTTATAAGAAGAATAAAAAGAATATGAATATTAAGTAGATAAATAACATTTAAGAAGATTATGAATAATAGGAAAAATAAAAAAAATTAGAAGAATAAAAAAGAAGAATGAGAAGAATAAAATCATAATATCAAAAATAGGAATAAGAAAAATAAGAAGAATAAGAAGTGTAAGAAGAATATGAAGAAAAATAAGAATAAAAAAAATAAGAAGAATAAAAAGAATATGAAAAATAATAAGAATAAGAAAAATAATAAGAATAAGAAAAATAAGAAGAATAAGAAGATTAAAAAGAAAAGAACAATAAGAAGAATAAGAAGAGTAATAAGAATACGAGGAATATGAAGAATAATAAGAATAAGAAGAATATGAAGAATAAGAATAATAAGAAGAAAAAGAAGAATAGGAAGAATAACAAGAGTAAGAAGGATAAGAAGAGTAAGAAGAAAAAGAAGAATATAAAGAATAAAAAGATTAATAAGAATAATAATAAGAAGAATAAGAATAATAAGAATAATAAGAAGAAAAGAAGAATAAGAAGAATAAGAAGAGTAATAAGAATAAGAAGAATAATTAAAATTAGTAGAAAAATAAAAATAAAAACAATAAGAAAATTAAAATGAATAGAAAGAATAATAAAAATACAAAGAATATAAAAATACGAAGAATAACAAAAATTTGAAGATTAAGAACAATAAGATGGATAAGAAGATAAAACAGAATTAGAAGACCGAGAGAATAAGAAAAGTAAAAATAATAATAATAATAAGATTAAGAAGAATAAATAAAATATGAATAATTTGTTTAATAAGAAGAATAATTATAAAAAGAATATATATAATCAGAAGAATAAAAATAAAAAGTACAATAACAATAATAACTATAAAAAGATGAATAAGGAGAATAAAAGAATAATAAGAATAATAAGATTAAATAGAATAAAAAAAATTATAATAATATGAAGAATAAGAAGAATTACAAGAAAACGAAGAATAAAATAATTAGTAGAAATAAGAAGAAAAAAAATTAATAATAAATAGAATAAGAAGAATAAAAAGAAAAAAGAGAATACATAAATATATTAAAAATACCAAGAAAAAGAACAATAAGATGAATACTAAATAGTATAAAAGAATAAGTAGTATAAGATGAATAAGAAGAATATGAAAAATATGAAGAATTAGAATAATAAAAAGAAAAAGTATAATAAGAAGAATAAGAAAAATAAGAAGAATAAAAGAATAAAAAGAATAAAAAGAAAAATCGTGTGCTCTCAATTCTAGAGAGATAAATTGGCAAGTCTATGGAAAGAAATCTTTATTATTGAGGGTTTTAAGTTTGATTTGAAGCAAAAATGGAGAATGAGTTTTTAAAAAAATCATTTGTTTTTTTTCTTAAAGAGCCCATGGCCTTATGTGCATAAAATGCTTGTAAGGATGGAACTCCCATGGTTATCTTCATGAACGAGGCATTCTTGATGTTTGAAAACCCATTCAAATTCACTCTAATTGTGAAGTTTTTGGACGTAGGCTGATGTTTGAAATTATACAAGCATTTGTAGCCTTGCTGAAGCTTTAGGTAGTGTTGAAGCTGGCTTTCCTTGACATGAAACATGTGTTCTTATACTTTAAAGAGGAATAAGATTTTTTTAGATTCTGGTTAAGGAGGCATGGCTTGTTGCACACCTTCCAATGCAATTTTTCAAGTGGTCGTTGAATTTTAATCCATCGAAGTAGCCTCCTCAAGCCCTAGTATGGTTTTGCTTTATGAGATTACCTCTACACTTAATTAATAAACACTTTGTCTTCCTCATTACTCAATGTTTGGGAATCCCATGGATGCTTGATGAACCCACGGCCTGTATGGCCAGGCCGAGTGTAGCAACAGTGTGTGTGGAGGTGAATATGCTAGTTCCTTTACCACAGAGAGTGTGGGTAGGCACGGATACTTAAAATGGGTTTTGGCAGCCCTTAATTGCTGAGAATCTCCCTAGCTTATGCTTGAAATGTTATAAAATGTGTCATGGGGTAGAGGAATGCATTGAAGGGAGGGATAAAGTTAATATGGAAGATAGAAAGGGTGGGGATAGAGAATGGGTTAAAAAAGGCCAGGAAGATGGAAGGCTAGTAAGCTAAAATGGGAGATAAGGAAAGATAAACATGTAGAAGGAAAGGCAAGATGAGAGGGGGGCAGATGAATGGAGTGATCTAGAATGGGGAGAGATTACTGTAGAAAAGGTGAGAGGAAAGGTGAGAGAGGGGAGCTTAGTTAGATTATGGAAAAAAAGAAGTAGAAATAGAGAAAAAAATGGGCAAATTTTGTAGAGGTAGGAATTGAAATAGAGAAATTGGCAATGGAGACAAAGGAGATAGATGCAGTGGGGGAGGATGGAATAGAAAAAACTAAGGAAAATTATGGAGTTAGACGAGAAGGGGAGGGTAAGGAAGGGATAAGAAAAGATAGGGAGTAGGATGGTTTAATTATTGAATTAGAAGGAGGGGAGAAAGGGGTTTTGGGAAACCTAAGTTTATATAAGGGGCAGGGAAAGATAGGAGAAGAGTGGGAAAAGATACATAGGAAAAGAGGAGGATTAGGGAGGGGTAAGGGAAGGAGAAGAGTGAGAAATCTTGAAAGGGAAATGGAAGAATATAATTGGGTAAAGGATGACATTTTAATGGAGGAGGAATTAGACTCAAAAAGCTGGTCAATCATTAATAGAAATAAGGAAAGAATTGAAGAAGCACATGGATGATTATAACAGAACACAAGATGATGTCGGACTATATAAGAACATGCTGGCCATCGGAGCACTGGAGAATAAGGAAAAAGAAATGGAAGTCATCAAGATAATGGGATTGGGCTTGGTAAAGGTATAACAAAATTTGACTAGGAAAGCTGATCATCCTCTACTTAGTACAATTAAATTAACAAAAGATAGGAATAGATATTTAAACAAAAAATATGAGACAAAGTGTACCATTAGATCACAAGCTATCTACTTAAAAAAATGAATAGTAGTTTATTATGGAACATAATAGGAGTAGTGAACACTCCATTGATAAATAGGGTTACAAAACTTATCAAATTGCATAGGATTAAAATTATTTTTCTAGCTGAACTGATGGTAAACAATAATCAACTAGATAAATATAGAAGTAAGTTTGGCATGGATAAAGCTTATGCTAATCATAATGGGATGCTATAGATTATCACTACAAGAAAAATCCCAAATAGCTAGGTAAAATTCCCTTGTAAATGGGGGTTTCCTTTGCTAAAGTGGATATAATGATGGATTAACAATGGAATCTTTCCCAATCTAAAGTGTTTGTCACAAAAATTAATGAGTAAATATATTCACTAGAAAAATTAGCGATGGAAATTCCATAGATAAATTAGTTAGGGAAATTCCATCGCAAAATTAGTGTGGGAAATTCCATCACAAAATTAGCGAGGGAAAAATACCTAGCTATTTTCATTCCAAAATTATTTTTACATTTTTAATTTTTTACATAAAATTTAATTACATTTTTTAAAATTTTTATATATTAAATTTAATAAAAACATAAACTATAAAACATTATTTATAATTAACAAAAAAATCAGTTTATAAAATATTTTGATACAATATGTTGCATAGTTAATACAGAAGCATAACAAAACTTGATTACATGTTGTTTTTCATCAATGTTTCTAATGATAGTGCATATAGTATAATGTGTCCTTTAAAATGACATTGCTTTCTCTCCCCCAGCTCCTCAAGATCTACATAATTCTTTAGCACCCGAGCATGTACCTCCATGACCATCTGCTTTGCTTCCTTTAGTTCTAGTCTACATTTCCTCTCCACTTCCAACTCTTTCTTCCTTTTATCTGCCAATGCCCTTTTTGTAACTAGTTGCTCTTCCAACATCAATTTTTTTAATCTTGTGATCAGTTGCATGTATGTATACTTGTGCATGTATGTATGTTCTTGTGTGTACGTATGTATACTTGTATGTTCTCAGGCATGGTCAGCATCTTATAGTTCTTTGTCTTCTGGTATTCCAAGTAGATAGAGAACATTGTTACACTTGAACATGGAGCATAACATAGAACACAACACAATGCTGCTGATAAATAGATAGACTAGCACATGCAACACTAACTGTCATTTGCTAGAAATTTCACCCAACGAGATAATCATGAACATATTTTTAAATTACCGAATCAAGATTTCTCCAAGATTTCCAGTGAACTGCTCATCTACATATTCTTCTATATTTCCCAGCCTCACGCATCAGTCTAGGTTAATTATGTGAAAGTTAGAAAAGAGTTTTGTATGCAAATAATACATTTTAAATAAAAAATCCAAAAAATGATGTTTGTTTAAAAAATATTACCAAACTAGTGCGTCTAGAAATAGGGTGGCAATGGCCATCATTCTGAATGATAGTCATTGCCATGCTATTGAATTTTAAAAATCAAGACCTTCATCAATGTCTGCCTCACTTGATGATGCCTAATTCAGGCTTGAATTTGGGTTTGACACGAGATCCGATTTGGATTCATTTCTACTTCTATATTGCATCTCGGCCATACCGATTTTCAAGTGAGCAACCAAGTTAAGTTGGTGGTTTGATCAAGAGATATTGCAAAAATAGAAGATAAAAAAGATGAATTTAATTTGATGGTTTTCTCTGGATTGAAATGAAGAAGCAACTTGTGGCAAGCATCCCTTGATTTGTTGAATTTTACAGGATCACTCTAAATCATGATTAAAGAAAAAAACAAATCATTTAATAAAAAAATAGGCACCTTATCATCGCCCCTTTTTCTTCTTTATACAGTTGGAGAAACGACAGTAAACTCGAGCAAGCAGAACCTGCAAAAATGAACTCATTATTTAGAACTTGAGTTTCTTTGTCGAGGTTAATGGAGTAATTGGTGCTGCATGTTACACTTTTTGTAAGTAATCCAGATTCAATCTTTTGCCAGCCATAGTCACTCTCACATGTAGATGTTTTGCTCCTGCACCCATTTTTCTTCTTTTTTAAAACTCAGTCAAATACGTGACTAGTGAGATATGAAGTGTTTATGCACACATATATACAATAGTTGACACGATGATACATAAGAATAAGTGTGTGAGTGTATGTGTTTGTGCGTGTCTTTGTGAGTGTATATTTTAGTCATTGATAGGTAGCATAAGTGATTGATATATAGCACTAGAGAAATCTGAGAGAAAAAAGTAGAAAAAAAAGATTTGTTTTACCCGTTGAGATTTAGGCTAAGATTCAGGCTTCCAACTGGAACAGTGACTGGCTAACGTTCCCAAATAGTCTTTAAAGAGGGAAAACCTCTTTTACACTTGATGTAAGTTTGGAATGTGGCAATTCCAAAAATCCATACTCTTCCAGCTTGCCGCCTATTCCAAAAATCAGACTTTACATCTCTGTGATAATGTACTCTATAATGTTGTTACCTGCTTGCCAACCATAATTTGGCTAGATATTAAAGACCCATTTAAGATCACCCACAAATAAAACATCTCCTCTACTCGAATAACCATTTACGATGCACTTTAGCTCCATAAATTTCTGGTCAACATTTACTTTTGAATGATTCCTTAAAAAGAATAGAGGGAATATTATTAATCTAACCGTTTCCATTTTTTCTCTCACTCCTCTTGTTATACTCTCTATGCTTGCCACACACTCTTTCGTAATCACGATGTTTCTTTTCTTTCTCTCCAACACCTGTAAACCCATCATCACATCTTCGTTCTTTGTCAGTGTTTCTAATGGTGAGCTTAATGTCCTTCCCCAATGGTCAAAATTGATTGAAAGAAAGAAATGGAGGAGGAGAAGATTTGGTTGTGGTGAGTGATTTTATGGCTTCTTTTAGGTAAGAATTCCTGAGAGCTAGAGTGATATTTGTAGTGGTAGCCATGGTGGTGGATGTACTTCTGGAATAAATATCCATGGATACGGCTTGTTCAACCTTGTTTTTATCTAGGTTGGATGCCAGACACTCTTTCATTATTCCTAATGCCTACATTTTAAAATTTTAAAATTTTAAAATTTAACAGCCGGCATTCACAATGACAGCCTTTGATTTTTAAAATTAAATAGTGTGGCAATGACCGTCGTTCACAATGATGCAAATTACCATGTTGTTTCCAGATGCATTAGTTTGGTAATATTTTTCAAACTAGCATTATATTTTGGATTTTTTATTTAAAACTCAATAGAAAGTGGCAAACAAAAGAAAAATAGAAGTTAAAATGATAGTAAGCTACATGGTATTAAAATTTCCCACACCTAAGGTTCATATAGGAATCAACCGAAACAAGGAAACCTGAAAGAAACAAAAGAAAAAAAATGAGAAAAAAAATACAACGCATAGGAAAAGAACACAAAGTAGCTCACCTTTGTATTCCATTCCTCACTTGAGTTTTATAATGAACGTCTTCCGAGTCAAATTGTTAAAAAAAAGGCTTGGGATTAATGAGGTTGGTCTGCAACATTTAGAAATAAAAAAACTAATGAACAATGCTATCATGCATGTAGGCATCAAATATTTCTCTGTATTTTTTTTTTAAAATGCATAGGGATATATATATGCAATATACATGCACACAGCATGAATATAGTATAACTATATGTGTCCAAACACAAACACGCACACACACATGCACACACTATTTTTCTATCTTCTCATATTTTTTTATCTTGTCCATTTATTACACCTTTCTAGTTGAACTAAGCCATTGATGCATAGAAATGGTCATTACAAAAAATCAAAAGTTTTTTTTTCTAATCTACATATCCCACGTGATCTAAAATTTATTATTAAGTTTTTTGCTTGAAAAAACTATAAGAAAACTTTTTTTATGCAAAATAAATGACCATTTGAAAGAATATTTGATGGTTGTGAGCATGAATAGTTAATTTTACATTGAAGCACGAGATATTAAAAGCTAGTATTAATATCATTCACGAAAGCAAAAAATGTATGAATATCTAGTGTACACAAAAAATTATATCAAACAAGAAAACTTGATTACTACTTCATACAAATTTTTTTAACATCTCATTATTATCATTAATGAAATCTTATCTCAACACTATTATGAACAAATGTTACTTTAACCAAAAGAACATGAGTTCAATCAACAAGAATACCAAATATACTTCATAAAGGATACTTGTCAAATCACCTATCACAATGTTTAAGTAGATGTCTTACATACACTCCATTACCATTATAATAGCCCATCTAGCTTCTCTACACGACTTCACAGTTTCAATGCATGCAGTTTGTCACTGGTGTAATCTGGGTCGCCTTGATAAGAATGGTCTACGCCCTATCCAAGCAACCAAATCAAATTAAAAACAAAAAAAAATACAAAAACAAAAACTTTCAGAGCTCAATGATATGCCAATCCTATTATGAGCTCACAAAGAAATCAACATCTTGCCTCTTGCTTGTATTTGAGGTCATAGAGTATCAGATACGGCTCATAAAACTCAGATTCATCAACATCCACCCCTATGAGTAACATATGGCATTGATGTAGTTGGGATTGAGGCTCAAGCCATGTGAGCACTAATTTCAATAATACACAATGGAAGTGTGACGGTTTCAATAACATATAGTGAGCATGCAAGATTTGCATAGCACACAATGCATGGGTAATCGTGGATGCTAGTGCATCGTGGATGCACTCCTTCTAGGGGTTTAAAGCTCTTTCATACACATCCTCTCTAGAGTTTAGATTTCTCTAGGATCACTTTTGATATCATGTGAAACATTAAATCACCCAACATAATATAAATATAATACACTTGATTAATAACCTCATACAAAAAATGCCATTATATAAAATGTTATTTTTATTAGGGCAACTCATAGGATGAATAACCTTTATATCACTCTCGAAGTGTACCTGTGTGTACTAGGGATGCCTCAATGTGTAAGACATGCTAATTCTTCTCGCAAAGAGCTTATCAATAGAACAACATATCATTTGATAAAGTAGAAAACATGGCAACCAGCATAACACAAGCAATATCACAAATATTGTCCTCATCAATAAGATAGTTATATATAGTATATATGTACATATAATACTGTAGTGTATATGTACATATACTGAGTATATATGTACATATATACTATAGTATATATGTACATATATACTATAGTATATGTACATATACACTACAGTATATATGGATCTCTTATCAATGTAGAATAGCACGTAAAGTATTATCCCATGTATACATCACAAAGAAAGCATAAAACAACACTATCAACATTAATAAGAAATGTGAATATGATTTAAATTTTTGAAAATATATCTAAAAATTCTTAGAGGAAAGCATGTAAGACAAGCCATGAGCTAGGCTTGGCGCATCAAAGTTTGCACCTTGCCTCCTTACAACCAAAACATTCTCATGGTCCGAAGGAGTATAAGGGGGTTGCTCTGCCCCATCACCCCCCCCCCCCCCCACAACACCATGCTCCCGTGTGGCTTTCTTAAAACATTTCTTTCCCTCTCCATGTGCTTGGACCAATGATTTTGATTGCTTAGCTTCATTGTATTAGTCCATCATCAACCCTGTAGCTTCTGCTGTCATATGGTTCATCTCTGGGTTCAAAGCAAGGACCATCACTTCATTGTATGCGTCAATGTAACTACTGAACAATTCAATATGCACTCCATAAAAATAATATACACTCCATAAAAACAATAAGCACTCCATAAAAACAATACACCGTCAAAGAAAAAAAGAGGAACAAAACTTCAAAAATTAGATGTTTGTCTTCCAAATAAAAAAAAGCAATTGATGTAAAATTTGCAATCTTTATATAGCAAGGTATCTTGACTCATCTTCCTCCAAACTATTCCCACTCCTCTTCTTTTCATGCTCATTGGTATGGAATACATTGATGTGCTAGTTGTGCAGCATGTGGTTTGGCACCCACCACAACCCCATCGATAGCATTGTTAAAACTTGCATGTAGATGTGCAGATTGTTATGGGAATGTCTGAGATATCCGTGTCATTGCTATTGATGATCACATCCAAGATTTTCTTTGGAGCTTTCAAATGTGGAACAGGAATGAAGTTTAGATCTTTTGGTTTCCTCGGTTTCTCTGGTTTTGATTTTCTTGGCAGATCCCCACTTTGCTTTCTCTTGTATTGGCTACCTTCTTCATCAGGGTTTGGTTGATAGATCTTACAAATCCTTTTATCTCGCAAAAAATCATGTGGGTGTAGAATCATATGGTTTATCCAGCCATCTCTCATGTATTATAGTGCAAGAGAAGTGTTGGAGACAATGCATTCATGGGGATGGAATGAATTGTTGGCATTAACGATAAAGTTCTTAAGATCACATCCCTATAAGAAAGGCTTCGTGTCGTGGTCTCCCATGCTAGGTATCGGTTGCAGACCAAGATGCCCCTTGAAAGATGGCTCGTAATAGCCATAGTTCCTCATGTTCATCCCTTCATCATCCATGAAACTACAAACATGCAGGAGAAGGAGAACAAGTAGAATGAAATATTTAATTGAATTTCATTAGCAATCATTATGGAAATTAATAATTCAACAATTTAATTCCACCAATGACCGATAAAAAATAGTAGTAGATCTGAACAGCAACAATATAGATATGCACGAAATAAGAGTGTCAAGAAAAAACTTGCGTCTACATGCGACCAGAATTTTTTTGTTCATCTCACAACTTCAGAAACTAAAATGCTATTCCCACCACCATGAGGACCAGACAAGCCTTTTATATACTTATAATAGGCTAAAAATCTACCCAAAATATATGGGTACACATAAACATTTCACATATATATAAAAATAGTAATTATAGACATGAAAAAATATGAATATGAGTTGATAGTCATACAACTTAAATAGATATCTAAAAGATGACCATCAATGATGTTTAGAGAGTGTGTGTGTGTGTGTGCAAAAATAAAATGTTTAAGAAATAAAAAAGTTAATAGAAGCTCAGCCTCTTTTTGATCCAGCTGAAATCGATAAAGATGTGACCCATCCATAGGAAGGACTATGATAATGTATGAAGGCTTTGAATCAGAATTTTTCCATGCATCTCACATCAGATATCCAACAAAGATTCACGATTAGGTTAATCAGCAAAGCAAAGAACAAAACCAGAATAAAGAATAATGATACATCCAAAAAAATATCATCATGTTTAGCTACACATAGACAAAAATTAAAAAAAGTTCAGACATTATTCTTATACAAAATCATCATCATTATTAGCTGGTGCATTTGTGATAGCCTCTCCTGTGTGGTTTCATAGTTGGATCTCGAAATGCTATCTATCCCATCAATGCCACTAACTGTAACTCCATATAGGACATCTACTATTGCATTAAATTTTTAATTTCTTTCATCTCATCATTCATTTCTTTCATCTCATCATTCATTTCTTTAATTTCTTGCATTTCTTCCTTGAAATGATTAATCAACTCATCCATCTCTTCTTTCATTTCTCACATTTCTTCCTTCAAATAAGATATCTACTCATCCTTCTCTTTCATTTCGGTCTCCATAACTTCAAAATGTTCATTTGTTTCAATTATTTGTTGTTCGACCGCCTTATCCACCATTACCGTGACAAATAAATTAGAAGCATGACTACTACAACAAAATGCCACTCCCTTCGAGCTGATATTATATACTCACTACTTCTTATGACCTTCTATGATCTCCAAATAGATAGGATCATAGTCAATTGGTTAAAGATCCATAGAACCCTCAACTTGTTGAGAAGCAACTGTCACACATTCCTCCATGAGTTCCTGTGATAAAACAGGAAAAAAATACTAATCTAGTTATACATAAAATAAATTTAATATTATGCATTCAAAACAACTTTCAAAATTTACTATAGTATTATAAAATTTTATTAATATAATAGATTCTTACAGCAATCATCTTAGACATGTTGTCAAAAAACAAACCATCCACTTTCTTCACATGCAACTTCCTAAAAATCTCATAAAAATTGGGATCTCGGCCAAATCTCCAGCCTAGAGTCTGTATTTATTAAGTCAAAAAATAACAAATGTTAAAAAATTTTTAACAAAATTAATAAAATCATGAATAGATTTAATTTATTTCAACTATTAGAACAACCACTAAATATATAAATGCTTTAAATTTTAAAATCGTACCAAATATCTAGCGTGCTCAATTCTTGACTTTGACCCTCCTGTGTGGTGAGACATTTTTGTACCTAATCCAGCTGATCTTTAGAGATAAAGACATGTTCTTGGCTCTAAAGATCAGATCAGGTTGGTGGTACTTTTTTTCTCAAAAAGTTTCAACCATGAAACCCATCCACTTTTCCCCTAGATGGATCAGCCCGCACCCCCCCCCCCCCAAACATTTTCTCGAGAAATTTGGGACCTACCTATGAAATAGGTGCCTATCTTTCTCTTATATGAGTATTAATGTAAAGTACACAACTCATCCTTCATAAAAAATGTGGATTTTGTATTGAGATATTGGTAAAGGCTAAAGGAGTGTCAAGTGTCATTTATTTTTAATAGCTTGCCTCATATTTGGTTTCGAGAAAAGAAAGTTCCTACATAAAAAGGTGCCTCATAGAACCTGTTCAAGGCTAGAGGTTGTTATTGCTTTCTTTTTTTTGTTTTATAATTCTTATATCCCAATATGAAAATCTTCGGGTCTGACAGAAGTGTGCATGTACGTAGATGTGCATTTAATTTGGTAATCTACAGTAGATTTCATGATTTAATGATGGATTTCTGGGATTAGGTATATTATGATATTGAGAAGGATCTTGAAAGATGTCAAAGTATTCGTTCGAATGTAATGAGTTATCAGGATGATGTACTGGATATATTGAAAAAGAATTCTAGGACTCATTTCATGAAAAGTAAATTATTCAGTTTGCAAAAATTTAATTGAGGGATATACTTCAATGTATGGAGAGGAGAAACCTAATTTGTATGAGCATACGAATGAAATATTTAAGATGATGATCTTTCAAGACAAGAAAACTACTAAGGATTATCTCAAGATTTACTATGATCACAATGTCTTAGTATCATCTATTCAATATTTGGAGATTATTATTCTTTATGTACTTGGTTCTCTCTTCAACTATATTAATGATTACCCTACAATTCACATATCAACTCTAATTGAACATTTGGAAATGTGTGTAAGATTTCAAGCTCAAGTCTTGAAAGATGCAAAAATGCGAGATAAGAAAATAGTGTCAGACAAGACTTTTAGCTGTAATGAGAAGGCACAATAGGTTAAGCTGTCTAATGACAACCCTAAAAATAAAAAATGCAAGAAATATGTGATAGGTATGTGTTTGGTTGAATTCTTATTGGATAGACATCTGTTTGAGGTTACAAGTCAATTCAACTTTACTGAATATTATGTAAAGAATAAGGATAGTAAAAAAATCTCAATCCCAGAAAAATTATATGCAATTTTCAATTTTGAGATTGACTTGATTCTGATCAAACTCAATCTACCAATGGTATGTAAGCCTAAGGCTTGGAGACCCATAAGTGAGGATTTAATCCCACATTTTTATATATCAAATTTGCATGGTGGATACTTATCTGACCCAACAGATGATATTTATTAGAGCTTTCACATAATTTCATCTCATAACTTGACCCATTTTCAAATTCATCTAAATACTAGATTTACAGAATTGTGCTTAATCTTGAATACATTACAAGAACATGCTTTTGATATTAATAAGGATGTATTGAGCTTCATTAAAAAGAATCATCAACTCTTAGTTAAACATGATTTATGCTGTATATGTAATTTATTTTTATTTAATAATCTATTTGTATAACAAAATGTTTTTTTTGTTTTAATATTTTCATGTAAGTGCATGAAATGAAATATTAAAAGCCCGGGGATACAGCAGTAGCACAATAACGGAGGTCCCGCTGACCAGTCAGCGGGCCAAAATTTTTGGAGCAGAGCCTAACCCATTCCATGATCCGACCCACTGTGGTTAAATGAACCAGATGTTTTTTTTAATATAAAATGATTTGTAATTTTATTTTTCGGGCGGCTATTTTTGACCCGTTGAACTATTCACCGTCCCTCTCTTCTCTCTGCGTGAATTTCCGCGAGTACTATGTGCTGCATACTGTAAGACGTTTCCATTTTGGTTTTAATCTATAACGCATAAGCATTTTCTGCTGGATATAGCTAGTCTTACTGAGCGACTAGCAAACCAAGTTATTTTCGGTGTTCATTTTGTCGTTTTTGATTTTGTCGTGGATGCTTGCTGAATTGAGATTATATTGCTTGTTTTTCTGTGTTTTTTGTTGTTTCTGTTTTTAATATTACTACTGTGGAAGCGCAATTACCCAACAATTGGTATCAGAGCTTGGTTTGGGATTTTTTGAGAAATTGTGCAATTAGGGTTTGTGATTTTTTTCTGTACAAGCGATCTTCTGTTGAAATGGATGGAACCCTAAACACCACGATTGAGAAATTCAATTGCAAAAACGAGTTTAGTATGTGGCAGATTAAAATGCGAGCTCATTTGAAAAACTTCGATATTTGGAGTCCTCTAGTTCAAGGCTTCGGTCAACACACTACTACTGCTCTTGGAATAACCGAGGCTGAGGCTTGGAGATGTGAAGAGAAAGCACACTCCACCATTTTGTTGAGCTTGTCGGATGAAGTCATTGCTAAGGTAGCAGATGAGGAATCTACTGCAGGACTGTGGCTCAAGCTTGAGTCTCTGTATATGACTAAATCATTGACGAACAAGCTTCTGTTGAAGAAAAGGCTATTCACACTGAGGATGCAAGAGGGAACCTCTTTGAAGAAGCATCTGGATGACTTGAACAGCATCCTCATGGACCTTAAAATTATGGATGCTAAGGTGGATGATGAGGATGCTGCACTTCTACTCTTGGTTTCTCTTCCTCCTTCCTATGAAAATTTTGTTGAATCTCTCATTGTGGGAAAGGAGGAGATTACACTAGAGGATGTTCGGGCTACCCTACACTCCATAGAGATGAGGCAGAAGGCAGCAGTTGAAAGACTTGAACAACATCCTGCTGGACTTGTGGTGAAAAACAGGAGGCCACAACCTATTCCATTCAAGAAGAAGGGAAATAAGATTCAGAAGAGGTCAAAGAAGGGTGATATTTGTTACTACTGTAAGTAGAAAGGGCATTGGAAAACTGAGTGGCCGAAGAAAAGAGCAAGGCTGGAACAGCATGGCCAACCTAACCCCCCACCTCCTGCTGCCATGACATTTGATGATCTGGATGATGGAGAAGACCTTGTGTTTGTAATCTCCACAATGATCGCAAGATCAGATTCTTGGATCCTGGATACTGGTGCTTCCTTCCATATAAGCACTCACTTGGAGTGGTTCAGCAAATATGACAAGAAGGAAGCTGGCCATGCTGTGGTGGGGAACAGCCAACCATGTAAGGTGGTTGGAATCGGCACAGTCAGACTGAGAACTTGGGATGGCCGAATTGTCTCACTTTCAAATGTGAGATATGTCCCTGAGATGACAATGAATCTCATTTCTCTTGGTGTTCTGGATGATCAGAAATATTCATTCTGTGGTAGAGAGGGAACACTGAATGTTCACCGAGGAGATGATGTTGTACTGAAGGGGCAGAAGACTGGAATGCTATACACATTGATAGGTTCCACAGTTACAGGGGCTATTGCTGTCACATCCGGAGAGCCAGCATCTGAAGACATCGCTGAACTTACCAGACTGTGGCATATGCGGCTCGCACATATGGGAAAGAAATTTATGAAAATTCTCTATGATCTTAATCTTCTTGTTGGTCATAGAGTCAGTAAGTTAAATTTCTGTGATCATTGTGTTTTTCGTAAGAAACATAGAACTAAGTTCGATAAGGCCATACACTGTACAAATAGTATTTTGGATTATATCCATGCTGACTATTGGGGCCCTTCTAGAGTCACATCTCTTGGGGGTTCTTGATTTTATTTATGTTTAGTTGATGATTACTCCAGGATGTCCTAGGTATTCATGATGAAACATAAATCCGACACTTTTATAAAGTTTAAGCTGTGGATTAACTTAGTAGAAAATCAAACACAAATGAAGGTTAAACTGTTACGAACAGATAATGGTCTAGAATTTTGTTCGTCTGAATTTGAGGAATTCAATAAGGACAAAGGTATAGCTAGACACAAGACTATTAGGGACACTCCTCAGCAAAATGGCTTTGCTGAAAGAATAAACCAAACTCTTCTAGAGAGAACAAGATGTATGCTTTCTCAATCAGGCTTAGGCAAAGAGTTTTGGGCTGAAGCTGTTAATACAGCATGCCATCTGATAAATAGATCGCCACATAGTGGAATTAACTTTAAAATTTCATTTGAAGTGTGGACTGGTAAACCTGCAGATTATTCTAATCTTAAAGTATTCGGATGTGTTGCCTACTATCATGTAAATGATGGTAAGCTTGAACCACGAGCAAGAAAAGGAGTATTTGTAGGATATTGTGATGGAGTCAAGGGATTCCGTATCTTGTCACCATCTAAAAAGAGAGTGATTCTCTCTAGGATTGTCACCTTTGATGAAAGTGTCATATTAAGACAAGTACCTTGTCCTATCCAGTTACCTGATGTTCCTCAAGCTAAACTTAAGGTGGAGCTAAAATCTCAATCTGTTGCTCCATGAAGGATACCTGTTGTCTCTAGACAAACAATAGCTGATCATTAAAATGATCCTGAATCTGTTATTGAACCTGATCCTGAAACTGCACCTGAAAAGTCTACTCCCTATTTCTTTACAAGGGATAGACAAAGGAGGGTAAACATAGGTCGTCCTTTGAGATTCGACTTTGATGAGTTTGTAGGATTTGCCCTACAAGTTACCGAAGAAATTGACATTCCTGAACCATCCTCTTTCAGGAATGCTGTTAATTGTCCTGTGTTTGAGTCATGGTTGGTTGCCATGAATGAAGAAATTGAATCTCTTCATAAGAATGGTACCTGGATCATTGTGCCTAAACTAAAGGGAAGAAAAATAGTGTCTTGTAAATGGGGTTTTAAGAAGAAAGAAGATACCTCAATTGCTGGTGGTTTAAAGTTTAAGGCACATCTAGTTGCAAGAGGGTTCAGTCAGAAAGAGGGTGTTAGCTATAACGAGATATTCTCTCCTGTAGTTAGACATACCTCAATAAGAGTGCTTCTAGCATTAGTAGCACATCAGAATCTTGAACTTGAGCAACTAGATGTCAAAACTATTTTTCTTCATGGAGATCTCGATGAAGAGATCTTCATGAGCTAGCCTGAGGGTTTTGAGGTATCAGGCAAGGAAACCCATGTGTGCAATCTTCTGAAGTTCCTTTATGGACTTAAATAGTCTCCCCATCAGCGGTACAAGAGATTTGACTGTTTCATGACCAGTCATGAATACAGTAGGTGTGACCATGACTGTTGTGTTTATTTCAAAAGGCACAAGGATGAGTCATATATCTACTTGCTATTGTATGTAGATGATATGCTTATTGCTGCCATAAATAAATCTGATATTCAGGAACTGAAAGATCTCCTCAGTTCTGAATTTGATATGAAAGATCTTGGAGGAGCAAAGCAAATTTTAGGTATGGAAATATTCAGAGATAGAATTAAAAGAAAATTGTTTCTTTCACAGAAATAATATATTCAGAAACTTCTATCTAGATTTGGAATGACTTCTTGTAAGCCTCTGTCCACACCATTTGCTTCTAACATTCATCTGACATTAGAATGTTGTCCTCAACCCGAATCTGACAAGGAATAAATGTCTAAGGTTCCTTATTCTAGTACTGTCGGGAGCCTCATGTATCTCATGGTGTCCACCCGACCTGATATTGCTCATGCAGTAAGTGTAGTGAGTAGGTTTATGATAAACCCTGGTCAAGAGCACTGGAAAGCTATTAAGAGGATACTTAGGTACCTCAAGGGGAATTCTGATGTTGGTCTGATATTTGGTAATGAATCTAAACTCTTGCTGGCAGGATATTCTGATTCTGATTATGCATGAGATGTTGACAGTAGATGGTCTATGACTGGTTATGTCTTCACTATATGTGGTTAAGTAGTTAGCTGGAAAGCCACACTACAATCTTCTATTACTTTATCTTATACTGAAGTAGAGTATATGGCACTGACTAAAGCTGTGAAGGAAGGGATATGGCTGAAAGGTTTTCTCAAGGACCTTGGTCTTTATGAAGAGGTTGCAATAGTTTTATGTGACAACCTCAGTGCTATTTGTTTAGCAAAAGACCAAGTGCACCATGAGAGGACAAAGCATATTGATGTGCGATATCATTTCCTTTGATCTAAGAAGATGGTACAAGTAAAGAAGATTGCAACTTCTGATAATCCAGCTGACATGTTTACCAAACCTGTTACTCTGAATAAGCTAATACAGTGTCTTAACTTTTTGAACATATCAAATTAGATGTAGTCCTTTTGGACTAACTGTTTATAGAGAGTGTCTCTCTATCTATATGCAAAAAAAATTAATGTGGAGATTACTGTATATGTAATTTGTTTTTATTTAATAATATGTTTGTATAACAAAATATTTTTTCTATTTTAATATTTTCATGTAAGTGCAGGAAAGGAAATATTAAAAGCACATGGATGCAGTAGTAGCACAATAACGGAGGTCCCGCTGTCTGGTGAGTGGGCCGAAATTTTTGGAGCAGAGCCTGACACGTTCCATGATCCGACCTGCTGTGGTTAAATGAACCGGATGTTTTTTTTAATATAAAATGATTTGTAATTTTATTTTTCGGGTGACTATTTTTGACCCACGGAACTATTTATCATCCCTCTCTTCTCTCTACGTGAATTTTCACGACTGCTGTGTGCTGTATACTGTAAGACGTTTCCGTTTTGTTTTTAATCTGTAACGCATAAGCATTTTCTGGTGGATATAGCTAGTCATACTGAGTGACTAGCGAACCACGTTATTTTCGGTGTTGATTTTCTCGTTTTTGATTCTGTCGTGGATACTTGCTGAATTGGGATTATATTGCTTGTTATTCTTTGTTTTCTATTGTTTCTATTTTGAATCTCACTACCGTGGAAGCGCAATTGCCCAACAATTTACTTATGCATAAAAGTCTCTCAAAAGTGAATGTTAGCGGGGCCATAGAAATAGTAAGGTATACTTAAATGTAGTTTAAGAAAAAGTACTCATTTCTAAGAAATTATCATGATTTGGTTAAGATTCTCATGGAGCGTATCCAATGTGCTTGATATGAAACTATCACAATCAAACTAGTATCAGCTATGAGGCATATAAATTATATCTGCCAGCCTTCGTTGACTTTCATGAAAAAAATTACCATGTTAGGGTATTCCATTTTAATGAGTGTGAATTAACTAGAATTCTAATTCATTTCTCTAGTGAGAATGCAGTAGATGGTAAATTGACTGCTGAAGTAAATGTATATAGAAAAATAAGTAGTGTTGCTACTTTTTATTATAAGAAGGTATAATAACTTATGAGAGTGCTTTCTTATGGTATAAAAATACTATGGATGATAATTTATCGGATGAGGATCTCCTCCAAATTGTAAAAGATAATGATGCAGCTGATCCCTATCAGTTCATAAGTAAGTATCTATGTCTTAAAAATAGTACTAATCTAATGCAAATTTCTATCATACAAGATGCCTCAGCAAGTGCTTATCAAATTATGAGTTATTTTATTTTTGATACTAAATTAGCCTCATTTACTAATCTTATACCTTCGATTGAAGATAACACTCTACAGTAGTATTTTAAATGAACTTCTGAGATACTGGCACCAGAAATTGTCTAAAAATGTACTTAACATAGTAATTCCAAGTCTCACTCATAAATTAATCAAAGTACTCTTCATGCCTAAAAAAAATTATAAATAATAAATAAATAATAAATAAAAAATAAATAAAAAATAAATAAAAAATAAATAAATAAAGTACTCTTCATGCTTATGATATATGGTAAAACATTATTAAGTATATCAAATGATATTTATCAAAATTATAAACCATTTTAAGAAAACAAAAATGTAATGAATTAGCTAAAGATATACAATCATTCTTTAAAGAATGTTATCCAAGTATCTTTATCTAATGGAATTGATCGGCAATGTGGGATGATTAGCATTAGCCACGGATCACCATTTTTTATATAGTGTTGGTCCTTACACAACTAAGCAGGACTATATGAAGTTTAAAACTGAACAAATATATGTATTTGATCATAACCAAGAAAAAGGTGGCAAGTTACTCTATAAATTACCATGAATGATAGGGATCAAAGAAAGAGTCATACATCTACCTTTGCTAACTTCATTCATCAGAAATATTTGTACATGACAATGCACATGATAAAGGAAATGCAGTATTTAAAGGCTTAATAAATTATTTTCAACAAGTTAATGTGCGTGTAGCAAGACATGCATGAAAAACAAATGCTTTTCAATTTTTAATTATCAAATTAATTAAACAATAAATATATAAACAATTTCAAAAAATTTAGATGTTTGGCTTTCCAAATAGAAAAACAAATCAAATTGCTACAAAATTTGTAAACTTAATATAGCAAGGCACACATGAAAAGATTATTGGTCTTCAAGCCACTTTCCTAAAAATTTATAAATACCATTTATGTTAAAAAATATATAAATATATATATTTTAAGTTTATTAATATTTAAGAATTCATATTAATTTTTAAGAAGATAATATGAAATAATTTTAAAGGCATAAAATTTCATATTATTTGATATAATTTATAATTTATAAAATTCTAAAAATTACTTAAAGTGAGATGATTATTAAGAAAAATTATTTTTATTAAATTTAATAAAGACAGAATATTAAAAGCTAATAGTATAAATTTAACTCAATTATTTAGTTCTTATAAATTTTAATAGAGACAGACATCTATGTATTATTATTTTAATATCAATTTATTTCATTTAAATATTATGAAAAATATAAATTTTTTTATAATTCAAAATTTTCAAATTTTTTAGTAAATATTTTTTAAAAAATTTCATTTAGTAATAAATATATTTTTAATACTAAAAATAATATTAATATTTACTAGTTTTTTTTTGTTAATTATGATATTTTTGTAAATATATTATATTTTATCATATAATGAATTATTTAATCTTTTTATTAGTAGAAATTTTAATATATGTTCATTTATCTTTTTATATATCTTTAAAATTTTTAATAATTATAGAATTAATTATTTAATGTTATTTTAGTCTATATTAATAGTTATTGTAGTCTATATAAAATAGTTATTGTAATAATATTCAGTTTTTTTTTGTATTTATATCTTTTTAAAATTATTTATTTATAATAACCTATTTTTATAATTATACGAGGAGAATGTGTCTTTCAAGGATTGCTCATCTATAGACCATGGCATATGCACCTTTAATATACAAAATTAAATAAAATATTAAAACAAATATCATATAAAAAAAATTAAATCATTAAAGATTAGCGATGAAAATTATCTCTAGCCCAAATAGCTATGTAAAAATTCCTAGCTAAATGAATATATTTTGTGAAAAATAAAATTTAAGCAAAAATCACTTGCAATAAAATATAAAATAGTAAACAAAATTTTCATATAATTATTTAGTGATGGATTTTATCTCGAACTAATAAGCTACGAATATTCCATTGCTATATCCATAACTATATCCTCCGTTATATCCTTTGCTATATCCATCACTATATCCATCACTATATCCATCACTAAATTTCCTACTTTTCTTTATGTGGAAATCTACGAAAATATTAGTAATGAAATATTTTCAATTGAACATTTCCATCGCTAATACGTTACTAATCCATCACAAAAATTTAATTTAATGTAAAATCAAAAATCTGTTTTTATTCCCTAGCTAATCTCTCACTAATTAGCTAGGGATTTTATCCCTAGCTTGCTGTATATGTAATTTGTTTTTTGATAATCTGTTTGTATAACCAAATATTTCTATTTTTGTTTTAATATTTTCATGTAAATGCAAGAAATGAAATATTAAAAGGCCAGGGATATAGTAGTAGCACAATAACGGAGGTCCCGCTGTCTGGTCAGTAGGCTGAAATTTTTGGAGTAGAGCTTGACCCGTTTCATGATCTGACCTGCTCTGGTTAAATGAACCGAGACATTTTTTTTATTATAAAATATTTGTAATTTTAATTTCGGGTGACTGTTTTTTGGATTCGAGGAACTATTCATTGTCTTTCTCCCTTCTCTTGCATGATTTATCGTGACTGCTCGGTGTGCTGCATATTATAAGACTATTTTTGGTTGGTTTAATTTGTAACGCATAAGTATTTTCTGGTGGATGTAGCTACTTGTACTGAGCGACTAGTGAACCACATTATTTTTGGTATTTATTTCTCGTTTTTTGATTCTGCCATGGTTGGTTGCTGGATTGGATATATATTTCTTGTTTTCTGTTGTTTCTATTGTTTTTGTATTTTAATATCACTACCGTAGAAGCACAATTGCCCAACATAGCTAAATTGATATTTTTTTAGTGTATGTGGAATAATGCCATAGATATAGATATAATTAAAGACTTTAGTCAAATGGTTAGCTTTAAAATAGGAAGACACTCTAATGCAATATTTTCAACTATTTATGCAAGTAATGCCAAGGAAACAAGGAAATCACTCTGGAAGGAAATGCAAGAGATAGCACAAAACAACTCTCCTTAGATCATAAGAGGAGACTTTAACGTGATAAGGCATTCTTTTGAGAAGAAAGGAGGTAGACACCCGGATCATGTAGCAATAGCCCAAATCAACTACATTAGATAAGAAAAATCTGATTGAGGGATACTTCCTGGGAACAAGGTACACATGGTATACCAACTAGAAGAAAAGAGGAGCAATCTGGTCCAGATTGGACCGAGTGCTATATAACTCCAAATGGATAGATAAGTTCAGAAATATAAGGGTAAATTATTTAAATAGAACTTGCTCTCATCATAGCCCATTCTTAATATCTTGGCAGAAAAGTGAATGAAAGCAGAATGGATTTAAGTTTCAGAATGCATGGGGATTGTACAAAAATTTCGACAGGGTAGTAAGAGATGCATGGGAAAGACCAGTTTATGGAAACCCTATGTAGATTCTAGCAACTAAACGTGGAATAAAAATACTTTTAGAAATATTAAAAAAAAGATTCAGGAAGCAGAAGATAGGATTGCAAGGTTGGAAATTATCTATGAGGAAGTGTAAGATGAGTGCTCAAGGATAAACTTAAGCAAAGCGAAAGCAGAACTAAGACTCAGAATGCATATGGAAAAGTCTTTTGGAAGCAAAGGGAAAAAAACTAAATGGTTGAAAGATGGGAATATGAATACAAAGTTTTTATATGTCATGGCAAAAATTAGGATTCAAAAGTAGAAAATAAAAGGCTTAAGAACTACTAATGGGCAATGGGTAGAAAGGAAAGAAAATATAAGAGGAGAGATAGAAGAGTTATCTAAAATTCACCCATACAAAAAAACACCTCAAAAGAGTGTCTCACTAACGCAATCTATAGAAAATCAAGTCATAGAGGGGGAGAACAAATGGCTTTAAGAATTCCCATCATAAAATGAGGTTAAAGAGGTAGTCATACTCTAACAAAGAAAGCATAGCAGGTCCGGATGGATAGAATAATGGCTTTTTCTAATGTAGCTGGAACATTATAAAAAAGGACCTTGTGGCAGCCATCACATGAATATTTGTGGGAGCACATATTACTAAGAAATGTGAATGCTTCTTTATTGTATTGATTCCAAAAAAGGAAAACCTTTAGAAATATGAAGATTATAGGCTAATTAGCTTATGTAATACCATATACAAGATACTAAATAAGCTACTTCATAGTAGGCTTAATAGGATTTTACCTTCTATTATATCAACTGAGCAAGTGGGTTTCATCAAATATAGGTCTATAATGAAAAATATCAATTTAGCCGTAGAAATGATGAGAGAAATAGGAACTAAGAGAAGTGGGCACAATGTAAAATTCAAATAAGATTTATCTAGACCTTTTGACAGAGTGGAATGGAAAATTCTATTCACATAATGAGAAAAATGGGATTCTCAGAATTTTGGATAGAACTAATATATAGGTGTGTTTCGAGTGTGTGGGTGAAGATCCTGGTAAACGGATAGGCTGGAGAGGAATTTAAACCAATTAGAGGATTAAGACAAGGAGATCCACTCTCACCCTCACTATTTAATATATACATTGAACTATTAATAGTAAATCTAAAAATTGAAATGAGGAAGGGTAAAATCTTTGCCTATAAACACCGAGGAATACCCCAAATGTGTGCTGCCTAGCTTACGCGTATGATATTATTATCTTCTCGAATGCTAGCAGAACATCCCTAGAAAATATGATAAGCCTGCTACAAGTATTAGTGGAGAAAACTGGACAAATATTAAATAAGAATAAATGAAAATTTATTATAGAAAGGAAAGTACCTACAAATATAGCTCAAAAATTAAAGAAGGTGACAGGCTTTTCACAAAAGATAGGAGCGCTAATGTATTTGGGATGCCAGATCTTTGAAAGTAGACTGAAAGAAGAATATTTATCCTTTCTAGTAGAAAAATTAAGAAAGAAAATTACGGGTTGGAAGGAAGTCCTGCTAAGCATGGCAGGTAGAGCTACTTTAATCTCACATGTGCTTCAAAGCTCACTAGCATATATTCTAATGGCGGTACATCCACCAAGGAAGTTGATAAATAAATTAGAAAAAGAAATGTCTAACTTCTTATGGGGAAAAAAGGAAAGGAAACCCAAGGTACATTGGAAAAAATGGGAAGACCTATGCTTCCCAAAAGAGGAGGCGGGTATAGGTATTATTGGCCTAAATAATATAACCAAAGCCCGGGCTTACAAAATTTAGTGGAGTTTGAAGAATAATACCAGCTTATGGGTAGAATATATGAGAACTAGATATAAACAATAGGATAACTCACTTAGGAAATCAATAATGTTGTCTAAATGCTAGAAACTAATGCAGAATCAGCAAAGCATAGTGGACAAGCACTCAATCCTAGTAAATAGTGGATGGAAATGGACCTTGAACGCTCAAGAAAAATTCTTTTTAAAAAGTGAAAAAAAGCTAATAAGAAAGAAAAGGGAACCTCGAGATATTTTAAAATGGGCATGGGAGGAGGAAATTCTGCAGAAAATCAATGTCTTCATGTGGAGGGTTCTATCAAATATCATTCCACTAGATGCGAATATTCAAAAGAGGCATAAAATTAGCATCCAAGTGTGAATGCTGCTTAGAGGCAATAGAAAGTATAGATCACTAATTTTCTACATGAATGATAGCATTAGAAGTTTGGAACAAATTAGAAGCAGATGTGGGTATGGAAAAATGAGAGTTAGAACTAAAGGCCAGAATTGAATATTAGAGGAAAGCTCACATAAAGGGAAAACTAATAAAATGGATTAGAAATAACATACCACACATAGTTGTCTGGTGTATTTGGAAAGTCGGAAACAAATGTAGATTTGAGAATGTTCAAATGAGCGCCAAAAGCATACTTGAAGATATAAGAAGAGAAAGCCCTTCCTTTATAGTCGGAAATTTGATAAAAGTTAGCAACAAGGATAAAGAGGCAGAAATTAAAAAGCTATGGAGGTTAGAAACCATTAGGAAATAGTAACCAGGATTTAAAACATTCACTTGGAACAAAGCATCGAAAAGTACACTAGCCTTAATACGGATTGAAGCTATAAAAGTGATATGGGGCTGGCAGGAAGAGGAGGGGTAAGAGATGAGCAAGTAAAGGTCATTAAAACATTCACAATGAGGGGAATAACCATATCAACCATGCATATAGAAATTAGGGCCTTTCATAAGGGCCTGGAAATATGTAGCAAATATAAATTTAAAAAAATACATGTACAAGTGGATTCATGCCTATTAGTGGATTTAGCTACATGAAAGATAGAATAATGGGGATTCGAAGAATAAATATGAAGTATCAGACATTCTCTAATAGAGTTGAATGGTGAAGTAACACATATATATAGAGAAGCAAACACACTCATAGATAGGCTAGTCGAATAGTGAAGGAAAAAAAGTTTTCAAGAATTTGGTGAAGAGGACATTCCAGACAGATACAAAGGTATAATTAATTAAGATAGAATAGGCTTTCCTTAATTCAAAGCCACAAAAAATAATAAATAATAAATAGGAAGAGTTGAGGTGTTGGTGGGCTTAAGCTAGAAGCACATGGGTCACCCTGGTCCTGAGGGGGGGTTTGTAACTTCAAGAAAATAGAAACATAACTGCTTGTAATAAATAATTAAATCTGAAACATAGGACATAATTAGAAGTAGGGTAGAAAGATTAAAATAGATAAAAATTTAACATAAAAGATAAATACACACTTAAGATTAAATAAGTTGTTGTTTTATGTCTATGTTGGTTGCTTTGGTTGGCATGGCTTCATAGAACAACAGATAACCCTTCACACTATTGGCACAAAAAATAGATGGCAAGAAAGATAAAAAAAATCATGAAACAGATTTTATGCAAGATGTAATGGATTTATTTTTTGTTTTTACTATTTGTATCGCTAGTTTGTTTGGTCCTATAAAAGGGAAGAAGATAACTAGAAGCAAAGAAGAAAGGAAATGATAGAAGCATCAAATTCAAATTAGTAGTAATGTAGGCTGTTGCTAGGATGTGATGGATGTATTGCTTGGTATTTGCTTGCTTGTTTGATTTTGTAAGGGCAAAAGAATCATTACAGTATATGATGGAGATGAAGCATAAGTAGATTATAGCATGTTGTACATTGCCTGTCTATGCTTTGTACTGATAGAAGACAAATCTGGGGCAGAAGAAGAAATGAAGGACTAGAAGCAATAGAGTCAAAATAATAGTAGTGTAGGGTATTGCTAGGATGTGATGTTATGGCTTATTTGTTATTGCCTACTTGTTTGATTTTGTAAGGGCACGATCAAAGGATGTGATGTAGATGAAGCAGAGGCAGATCAAAGATAAGATATACTGAAGCAGGATACTACCTGATCAGAGGTAGTAGAAGAACTAGAAGCATAAGAAGCACAAAACATAAAGATAGAAGCATGAGCTGGAGGAGGCTGTTGCTATGTGGAAGTAGGATAATCTAAGTAGGTAGAGTGGTTTCTAATAGGCAAGCAGGCAAGTTGGTTAGACTGCAAGAACCCTCACTATATTGGCAGAAAAAGGAGAGGGTAGAAACTATAAAGGCAGAATTTTTAATTGTTTGCCTGCTCGTACTATTATTGTTTGCTTGGTTTTTTTGAAAGGGCAAGAGATAACCAGAGGGAGAAGGAGAAAGGCAGGGGTAGAGGCAGCAAGTTCAAAAAAATAGTAGTTTAGCTGTTGTTATTTTTTGTTTAGTAGGAATGCTTGTTAAAAGAAAGAAATTACAAGGGAGAAGTAGGATGGAAGGAGGATGAGGCCTCTCTGCAGGATGTGATGGATGTATTGCTTATTATGGATAATTTTTTATTGTTAGCTTGTTTTATTTTGTAAGGCATAAGGCACAAAAAAGATAGAAGTCTATGTAGAAGCTAAATGGAGGAAACATTAGGATAGAGGAATGCTTTAACAAATGAATAAGCTAAATGAGGGAAAAAGGTGGCAATAAGATAATCTAAAAAGGCAGAGCTGTTTCTAAAAGACAAGCAAGCAGACTATGCAGTCGGCAAGGAAGAATCATACGGTCTAAAATAGAAGTTTTAATTTGGAAACTTTAAAGGAATAAAGCAATACTCCATTCAAATAGGATGAGCAATTAACTAAAAATGGCTAAAATCCCAAATGATTTCTTTTATTTTAGTGCACAGTAGGGTGTAAAAGGGTAAAGGGTAGTAACATAGATTGTACTAATGGTATTCTTCTACCAAACGAAAAGGTATTAATAATAAAAGAGACCTTTTAAAAAAAGAATAAGAAGAATAAAAAAAATAAGAAGAATATGAAGAATATGAAAAGTTAGAAGAATAAGAATATAAGATTAAATAGAAGAATATGAAGAATAAGAAAACTTAGAACAATAAGAAGAATAAGTGGAATAAAAAGAAAAAAAAATTAAAATAAATAAGAAGATTAAGAAGACAAAAGAATATGAATAATAAGTAGAATAAGAAGAATAAGTAAAATAAGAAGAATAAGAATAATATGAATAATAAGAATAATAAGAATAATAAGAATAATAAGAATAATATGAATAATAAGAAAAATAAGAAGAATAAGAAGAATAAGAAGAATAAGAAGAATAAGAAGAATAAGAAAAATAAGAAGAATAAGAAGAATATGAAAAGTTAGAAGAATAAGAAAAATAAGATTAATTAGAAGAATAAGAAAAATAAGAAAAATTAGAACAATAAAAAGAATGAGTGGAATAAGAAGAAAAAAAAAAGATTAAGATGAATAAAAAGATTAAGAATAATAAAAAGAATATGAATAATAAGTAGAATAAGAAGAATAAGTAAAATAAGAAGAATAAGAATAATAAGAAGAAAAAAGAAGAATAAGAAGAATAAGAATATTAAGAAGAATAAAATAAACATGAAGAATATGAAGAATAAGAAGAATAAGAAAGATAAGAAGAATAATAAGAATAAGTAGAATATGAAGAATTAGAAGAATAAGAACAATAAAAGAAATAAGAGAAATTGGAAAAATAAGAGGAATAATAAAAAAAATAAGAAAAATTAAAAGAATAAAAAGAATGAGAAGAATAAGAAAAATAAAAGAATAATAATATTAATAATAAATAAAAGTATTTGATTTATATATAGAATGGGAAGAATAAAAGAATAATAATAATAATAAGAAAAAAAGTATATGATTTATAAATAAAATAAAAAAATTAAGAAGAATAAGAAGAATAAGAAGAATAAAAATAAAAGAAGAATAATAAGAATAAGAAGAATAAAAATAAAAGAAGAATAATAAGAATAAGAAGAATAGAAGAATAAAAAAAATAAGATGAATAATAATAATAATAATAATAATAAGAGAAAGAAGAATAAATAGAATAAGAAGAATAGAAGGAATAAAAAGAATAATTAAAAGAAGAAGAAAAACAAGAATAAGTAGAATAAGAAGAAAAAAATAATAAGAAGAATAAAAGCGTAAGACGAATAAAAATAAAAAGAAGTATAAGAATAAAAAGATGAATAAGAAGAATAAAAAAGAATAAGAAGAATAAGTAGAATAAAAAGATTAAGAAGCATACAAAGAATATGAAGAATAAGAAGAATAACATTAGTAACAAAAATTTAAAAATTTGAATAATAAGTATAATATGAAGAATAAGTAAAATAAGAAGAAATAAAAGATTAAGAAGAATAATAAGAATAAGAAGAATAAGAAGAATAAGAAGAATAAGGTGAATAAGATGAGGATGAAGAATAATAAGAATAAGAAGAATAAGAAAAATAAGAATATTAAGAATAATAATAAGAATAAGATGAATAATATGAATAAAATGAATATGATGAATAAGATAAATAAGAACAATAAGAATAATATTAAGAATAAGAAGAATAAGAAGAATAACAAGTATAAGAAGAATAATAAGAATAAAAAGAATATGAAAAATAAGAAGAATAAAAAGAAAAAGTAAATTAAGAAGAATAAGAAGATAAAGAAAAATAAAAAGAATATGAAAATAAGAAGAATAAGAAGAATAAGAAGAATAAGAAGAATAAGAAGAATAAGATAAACATGAAGAATTTGAAGAATAAGAAGAATAAGTAGAGTAAGAAGAATAAGAAAGAAAAGAAAAAAAGAAGAATAAGTAGAATAAGAATAATAAGAAGAACAAAAAGTATAATAAGAAAATGAAAAATAAAAAGAATAAGAATTATAAAAGAATAATAAGAATAGGAAATATAATAAGAATAAGAAGAATAGAAAATATAATAAGAAAAGAAGAATAAGAATAAAAAAAAGAATAATTAGAATAAGAAGAATAAGTAGAATAAGAAGAATTAGAAGAATAAGAAGAATAAAAAAAATAAAAGAAATTAGAAAAATAAGAAGAATAAAAATAAAAATAATTAGAAGAATAAGGCGAATAAAAAGAATATGAAGAATAAGATGAATAAAATAATAATAAAAATAATAATAAAAATAATAATAATAAAAATAATACGAAATAGAAGTATATGATTTATAAATAGAATAAGAAGAATAAGAAAAATAAAAATAATAAAAAAAATAAGATGAATAAGAATAAGAAGAAGCATAAGAAGAATAACAAGTATAAGAAGAATAATAAGAAAAAAAATATGAAAAATAAGAAGAATAAAAAGAAAAAGTAAAATAAGAAGAATAAGAAGAATAAGAAAAATAAGAAGAATATGAAGAATAAAAAGAATATGAAGAATATGAAGAATAAGAAGAATAAGAAGAATTTGATAAACACGAAGAATTTGAAGAATAAGAAGAATAAGTAGAGTAAGAAGAATAAGAAAGAAAAGAAAAAAAGAAGAATAAGTAGAATAAAAAGAAAAAGAAGAATAAAATGAATATGAATTATAAAAGAATTAGAAGAATATTAAATATAATAAGAATAAGAAGAATATGAAATATAATAAGAAAAGAAGAATAAGAATAAAAATAAGAATAATTAGAATAAGAAGAATAAGAAGAATAAGTAGAATAATAAGAATTAAAAGAATAAGAAGAATAAAAAAAATAAAAGAATTAGAAAAATAAGATGAATAAAAATAATAATAATTAGAAGAATAAGGCGAATAAAAAGAATATGAAGAATAAGATGAATAAAATAATAATAAAAATAATAAGAAATAGAATATATGATTTATAAATAGAATAAGAAGAATAAGAAAAATAAGAAAAATAAGAAAAATAAGAAAAATAAGAATAATAAAAAAAAATAAGATGAATAAGAATAAGAAGATGAATAAGAAGAAGAATAAGAAGAATAAGAAGAATAAATAGAATAAAAAGAATAGGCAAAATCAAAATAAAAAGAATAACAAGAAAAAGTAGAATAAGAAGAAGAAAAGAATAAGAAGAATAAAAGAGTAAGAAGAAGAAGAATAAAAAGAAGAATAATAATAAAAAGAAGAATAAGAAGAATATGAAGAGTTAGATGAATAAGAAAAATAAAAATAATTAGAAGAATAAGAAGAATAAGATTAATTAGAAGAATAAGAAGAATAAGAATAATTAGAACAATAAAATGAATAAGTAGTTTAAGAATAAAAAAATATTAAGAAGAATAAAAAAGAAAAAATGAATATGATTAATAAGTAGAATAAGAAGAAAATGTAAAATAAAAAGAATAAGAATAATAAGAAAAATTAGAAGAAAAAAAATAAGAAGAATAAGAAGAATAAGAAGAATAAGCAGAATAAGAAGAATAAGCAGAATAAGAAGAATAAGCAGAATAAGAAGAATAAGAATTATAAAAAGAATAAGGAGAATAAGAAAAAAAAGAAAAATAAGAAGAATAGGAAGAATAAGAAGAATAAGAAAAATAAAAAAAATAAGATGAATAAGAAGAATAAGAAGAATAAAAAAATAAGAAGAATAAGAAGAATAAATAGAATAAGAAGAATAAGAAGAATAAGAAGAAAAAAAAACATAAGAAAAATAAGGAGAATTAGAAGAAATAAAAGAAAAACTAGAAAAATAAAAATAAGAAGAATAAGAATAAGAAGAATAATAATAATAACATGAAAAATTAGAAGAATAAGAAGAATAAAAAGAAAAAAAAGAATAAGAAGAAAAATAAAAATAAAAAGGATAAGAAGGATAAGAAGAACAAGAAGAATAATATGAATAAGAAGAAAAATAAGAATAAAAGAATAAGAAGAATAAGAAGAATAAGAAGAAATAGTTAAATAATTAAAAAAAAGATTTTGAAAAAAAGAATAATTAAAAAAAAAGAAGAATAAAAAGAATAAAAAAATAAAAAGAATAAAAAGAAAAAGTAGAATAAGAAAAATAAGAAGAATAAAAAAAATAAAGAATTATAACTATAACTAGAATAAGAAGAATGAGAAGAAGAAGAAGAATAATAATAATAATAAGAATAAGAAGAACAAATAGAATAAGAATAATAATAAGAATAAGAAAATAAAATAAGAATAAAAACAATATGAAGAATAAGAAGAGAAAAAAAATATGAAAAATAAATAGAAAACATAGAATAAGTAGAATAAAAAGATTAAGAAGAATAAAAAGAATATAATGAATAAGAAGAATAAATTCAGTAACAAAAATAAAAAAAAATTGAATATTAAGTATAATATGAAGAATAAGTAAAATAATAAGATTATGAAGATTACGAAAAATAATAAGAATAAAAAGATCAAGAAGATTAAGTAGAATAAAAAAGAAGAAGAATAAGATGATTATGAAGAATAAAAATAATAAAAAGAATAAGAAAATAAAAAGAATAAAAAGATTAAGAAGAATAATAACAATAATAAGAATAAGATGAATAAGATGAATAATATGACTAATATGAATAATATGAGTAAAAGAAATAAAAAGAATAAGAATATTATTAAGAATAAGATGAATAAGAAGAATAAAAGTATAAGAATAATAATAAGAATAAAAAGAATATAAATAATAAGTAGAATAATAAAAATAAGTAAAATAAGAAAAATAAGAAGAATAAGAAGAATAAGTAGATAAAGAAGAATAAGAAGAATAAGAAGGATAAGAAGAATAAGAAGAATAAAAAGAATATGAAGAATATGAAGAATATGAAGAATAAGAAGAATATGAAGAATACGAAGATTAAGCAAAATTAGAAAAATAAAAAGTATAATAAGAATAATTAAAATAAGAAGAATAATAAGAATAATAAGAATAAGAAAAATAAGCATAATTAGAAGAATATGAAGAATAAGATGAATAAGAACAAAAAAATAAGAAGAATAAGATGATTATGAACAATAAGATTAATAAGAGGAATAAGAAGAATAAAAAACGGAGAATAAAAAATATAAAAAATGAGTTAAATCAAAAGAATCATAACAATATGAATAATATTTAGAATATGCAGAATAAAAAGAAAAAGATAAAAAGTAGAATAAAAAAATATGAAGAATTAGAATAACATGAAGATTAAAAAGAATAATAAGAATAAGAACAAAAATAAGAATAAGAAGAATAAGAAGGATAAGAAGAATATGATGAATAAAAAATGAGAAGTATAAAAGAATACAAATATAAAGAAGAATAACAATAATAACAAGAAAAAAAGGATTAAGAAGAATAATAATAAAACAAAGAATAAGTAGATCAAGTAGAATAATAAGAATAAGAAGAATAAGAAGAATAATAAAAAAATAAGAATAATAAGCAGAATAACAAGAATTAAAAATATATGAAAAATTAAAAGAATAGGAAGAATCAAAAGAATTGGAATAAATGAAGAATAATAAGAATAAAAAAAATAAAAAGAATTTGATAAAAAATAAGAATTAGAAGTATAAAGAAGATTAAGAAGAATTTCTAGAATAAGAAGAATTTGAAGAATAAGAAGATAAGAAAATAAGAATTATAAGATGATTAAGAATAATATTAAGTATAAGAAGAATTTGAAGAATAAGGAGTATAATAAGAATAAGAAGAAGAAAAGGAATAAGAATAAAAATAAGAATAAGAATAAAAAGAAAAATATAAAGAATAAAATAATAAGAATAATAAGAAAAAAAGTAGAATAAGTGAAATAAGAAGAATAAGAAAAATATGAAGAATAATAAGAATAAAATGAGTAAGAAAAATATGAAGATTAAAAAGAATAAAATGAATAACAAAAACATGAAGAATAAGTAGAATTATAAGAAAATGAAGAATAAAAAGAATACTAAAAATATGAAGAATATAAAGAATATAATGAATAAGAATAATAAAAAGATTAAGTAAAATAATTATATGAATAATAAGTAGAATAAGAAAAAAAAAGAAGAATAACAAGAATAAAAGAAATAAGTAAAATAATTAGAATAAAAAGAAAATAAGAATAAGAAGAATAAAAAAATGAGTAGAATAATAATAATAATATTATTATTATTATTACGAAAAATAAGAATAATAAGAATAAGAAGAATATAATGAATAAAAAATAATAAAATGAATAATTAGAATATGAAGATTATGAAGAATAAATAGAATAAGAATAATAAGAAGAATAAAAAGAAACAAAAAAAAGAAGTATATAAAAAATAAGAAGAATTAGAATAATAAGAAGAATAAAAACAACTTGAAAAAATTAGAATAATATGAAGAATAAGTTTAATAAGAAGAAAAAAAATAAAAAGAATAAAAAGAATAAGAAGTTTAAGAAGAATTAAAAGAATAAGAAAAATTAAAAGAATAAGAAAAAATAGAAGAATAAGAAGAATATAGAGTAAAGTAGAATGAGAAGAAAATTAATAATAAGAAGAATAAAAAAATTAAGAAGAATATTTTGTATAAGTAGAATAAGAAGAAGAAGAATAATATGATGAATAATAATAATAATAATAATAAAACAAAAGGAAGAATAAAAAGAATTAAAAATCAAAAAAATTAGAAGAATTAGAAAAATAAAAAGAATAAGAATAATTAGAAAAATAAGAATAATAAAAAGAATAAAAAGATTAAAAAGATTAAAAAGAATAATAATAATATGAATTATAAGTAGAAAAAAAGAATAAGAATAATAACAAGAATACAAAGAATAAGAAGAATAAATATAATAAAATTAATTAGTATAATAAGAACAATAAGAAGAATACGAAGAATGACTAGAATAATAAAAATATGAAGAATTGTAGAATAAGAATAACAAATATAATAAAAAGAATAAAAACAATAAGAAGAATAATAAAAATAAAACAAGAATTAAAAATAATAAGAATAAGAAGATTAAAAAAAATAATTATAATAAAAAATAATAAGTAAATAAAGATGGAAAAATAAGAATAATAAGAAGAACAAAAAGAATAAGAACAAAAAGAATAAGAAAAAGAATTAGAAGAATAAGAAGAAAAAGAATAATTAAAAGAATCATAAGAATAAGAAGAATAAGTAGAATAAGAAGAATAAAAAAAAATAAGTAGAATACGAAGAATAAGAATAATAAGAAGAATATGAATACTAAGAAGAATAAGAAAAATAAGAAAAATAAGAAGAATATGAAGAATATAAAGAATAAAAAGAATAAAAAAAATAAGTAGAATAATTAGAATAACAAGAATAAGCAGAATAATAAGAATATGATGAATATAATAAATAAGAAGAATAAGAAAAATAAGAATAATAACAACAATAAAAACATAAGAAAAATAAAAAGAATTAAAAGAATAAGATGAATAAAAAGAATTACACTCCAAGAAAAAGCCCAAATAGCTAGAGAAATATCCTAGCTATATGGGTTTTTTCTATCCCTAAAATATTATAACAATGATATAACGATGAAAATTATTCTAAACTAATGTTCTCATCTCAAAATATTAATGATAAAATTTAATTCACTAGCAAATCTTTTACCTCTCAAAATTCCATAGTTAATTATTTTTTCCCCTTTCTAATTTTGATCGTAATTATGAATAGTAATTAATTGTTTTTGACTAAATATATACAAATAATTTCCTAGCTAAATTTGTTATGAAAAATTCCCTAGCTATTTTCATTCCAAAGCTATTTTCATAATTTTTTTTACAAAAAATTAGATTACATATTTTTAAATTTTTATATTAATTTGAATAAAAAATTATACTATAAACAATTTTTTATAATTAACAAAAAGTAAAAGCAATTCATAAATTATTCTGATACAAATGTTACATAGTTAAAACAAAAATATAACATATTTATATAATCATTTTAAACAAAATCATAATCCTCATCATTAGCTGATGCTTTTGTGCTAGGCTCTACTACTTGGTTTCCTTGCTAGGACTCTTTGTGTTATTTGTCTCGTCAAGGCTAATAACTGTGACTCTATATAAGACATCTATTGTTGTATTGCATTTGGCATTACTTAGAAAAATTATTTTGAACTTCTTCAACAACATAATTATCAACACTGAAATCACAAATCAAAGCCACAATATTATAAACTAATGAAAGGCATACTTTAAACACAAAACAAAAGCAAACACGCATGAAAGAAAATAATACTAAAATTCTAGATGTGTTGGTTGACCAAATCCAATAGCTAAAGCAACTATAACAAGTTTCTCAATTCAAGCACTTTACTGATACATTTTCATTCTTTTTAGTGGTTGCATCTACAAAATATTGCTTATCATTGAGCATGTTATAGTCCTTGATTGTTGCTTCCTCTACATATGTAGATAGAGTCTAAAATTTTTTCTGAGTAGATTATGAAGTATAATTATGAAAAAATAAATAAGAGAAAAAACTAATCAAGAAATAACAAACCAACAAAGTAATTAAATAATATAGTGTAGCTAGAAGAAGTAATTAGAAACAAATACAAAAATGAGAACTAATATTCAATGAGAAATCAAATCTTGTATTTTTTTCCGGAGATGGGTTCCTAGGTCCCATTCTAACACCATGTTCTTCCCTTCAGTAGTAAGGATCAAGACACTCACTGGAGCCTCCAAGCATCTGACACCAACCCCATTAGCTAACTCATTTTGTTATTCCAAGATGCCACACTTGTGTGTCTTATGTTTCTCTCACAAAGACGAATATTTCTTTACCATATCAAACAACTCAAACCTAGCAAAACTAGATGATGCCATCAATTGAATAGCTATAAATAATGATACACAAACTGATTATCAACTTGTTTTTTTAAACACCTAGAAATAATAGACACCCAATGTAAGGTGAAATATAGAAGATAGCAGCAAAATCAAATGAGAATCAGCTGAGCAAATAATTGGAGCAAAATGGAAGAAAAAGAAGGGAGCTTTGCCTGTCCATCATGCACCCTTTTTACTATGATCATTTTCTTCCTCATAACATAAGTGCAAAACATGAATTCAAAAAAAAAGTAATCTCAAAATTCTCATATTATGATTTATCTCAAACCTGAAAATAATCAAAGTGAATAAAAATCATCATATGCTTACCTTGCAATCCGAATCAGTTGCCACAAACTATCCCAGTAATAAAGTAGATTCTCTCTGGCTTTTAGGGCAACATGAGCTATTTATCAGAAAAGACTTTAGAAAATTATTAAAAAAAATTTAAATATCAAAATGTATTGTAAATCAAAGTAAATTCAAATAGTAACTTTAGATAATGATATAAAAATAGAATTTGATTAGATACATAATGAATAGTTTTCAATTCTCCACAAAATGCTATAATTTGAAGGACATCAGCAAACCAATAATAGGCTACAATGTCCCAGCAAAGAGCAAATAGAACTTCTTTTTTAATGTTTGGAGATGAATAAACCAAATTTCCAATCACACCTACCTACAACAACAAAAAGAATTGGTCCAAATAAGAAAACAAAGGCCAATATCAAAATTTTAGAATAATGATAACTAAAAAATTAATTGAGGTCTTTATTTTAAGTAAAGTAACTACTTTATAATGTATAACAGCATCTTCTAATAGCAACATTAAGATGAGAGTGGGGAGAGCATTGCACTCGACAGTCTAAAAAGTTAAAAAAAACATTATTTTCTCATGGCAAAGTAAATGATACAAAATCAGCAATCACAATAAGGAACATCACCAGATTTTTATTCTCATCATTCTTGAAAGCTAAGGTTCTCAATGCTCCAGTAGATGCCATTTTCACTTTAGCATCAAAAAAATCCAACGATTCACCCGGAGATGGTATCCCCACGATTCATCCTAAGAAATAACTCATTAACACAAAGCATTGTGCATAGTTTCAAAAGCAATTGCATTAAAAATAGCAACCTAATATGAGTTTTATTGTTGTTATTCTTATGGGCAAGGTTGGTGATTGCATCGGCTACCTGTCTTAGGATGTTATTCACTCCCCAAAAGGTAGATCCATTTTGGTGCCTCTTCAACAGGTCCACAAGAGGTGACAAAGCACTTGTGTAAATAATATGCTACTAATGTTCTGGCTATTCCACAATGAAATGGTAAAGGCTCATTAGTATAACATGTAAACATAGTACAAACAATAGTCAGCAATAGAATATTGCAATAGCCTACAAATCAAACAACTAAAGCCATATGATGTGTGAGACACTTTATTGTTCATGGATTTTGAACTCGTGAGTTACTCATACATTTTATTGAATCCATTATTAACTAATATTACCTTATTAATATCATTGAAAAATAAACAATATATTAATTAATACTAATTATTGTAGTTTATAATCATACCTTTTGTGTTTTTTACTTTTTTTATTATTTCTATGTTATTATTGATGGAAGCACCTAACATCTAGACTGCTTCAATTCATTGGCCCATTATATTATATGAAAGGATTGCTTGTTATTTTTTTACTGAGAGTTTTTCATCAAGTTTTATGGTTGGCATAAAATTATGCATTGTATTAAAGCCAATCCTCTAAGGAAAACAAACCTTGAAGCATGTAAGGGTTCAAAATTCTAAAAAAATGAGAGAACATACATTGTACTAACATAGTAGACATGGGCATACATGCTATAGTAACGCCCCATATATTGCCATCACACACTGTGTAATATGAGCATCAACTCCATAAAGAAGATGTTGCATGGTTGTGCATGATGGAGAGTTTGTGCATGGTAGTAGGCACCTCAATTGCACAATATGCATTGTAGTTGTGTAGTATCGTTTTCGTTAACTGTGTGCATGGTCATGCATGGTAATATGGCATAATAGTGGACACTTCAATTATATGATTTGGGAAAAAAGTAACATTTTCAGAGAATCCAAATAAAGTTTAATTTTTTGGCAGAACTTCAATTTTTCGGCAAACATTAAGGGTTGGGCAGAAACCTTAATTTTTTAGTGTGCAATTTTTCTTTTTTTTTAATGGGTTGATATCTTGGATGATTTATTGAGTATTGAGAGAGATTATCACAACAAATACAAAAGAGTCTTGATTCAATATATACAATACACAATGCTAGATCATATTAGAGATTATTATTGACAATTATTTCCATAAAGAAAATTAAAAATATTAAAGATAATAGAGGGAGAAAAATTAACTACAAAAATCATCCAAAACATTTCACAAAGAATTATCTAGAATATTGATAATTCCTCCCCAAAGGGACAACAACAAATCATTTCCAACCTCCGAGCACTATAATTTTTGTATCTTATTTTTTTTATTTTATGCTCTTGAATTATTAGCTATGAAACCAATATTCATGTTACATATGATCAGTATTTTTACTACTTTTTATTCTTGTTCTAGAAATATTATGAAAGTCACTAACAATTCTTCAAAAATCATTGATTGTGATAGTATTTAACTTTGCTCATTATTTCTTCCATTTTTTTACTTATTCGTAATTATCCTATTAATATTTTATATATATATTATTTTTCTAGACAACACTATTTAGACATTATTTTTTTTTTCTAATATTTATTTGATGATTGGATAGAGTGAACTACGAGTCTTCTCTCTATGATAGGTATTTGAGCATATTAGATTATTTGTAAGTTCATTCCCAACTTAGTCATCTATCATTGGCTAAGTTGAGAATTTTATACTTAGTCTAAAGAATATTTCTATCATTGGCTAAGTTGAGAATTTTATACTTAGTCTAAAGAATATTTCTATCACTTACTAAGTTAAAAATTTTATACTTTAGTCTTATGGATATTTATCACTACAAGAAAAATCCCATATATCTAAGGAAAATTTCCTAGCTAAATGGGCATTTTCCATTGCTAAATGGGATATAGCGATAGATTAATGATGGATTGGTTCCCTATCTAAAGTGTTGGTCGCTAAAATTTAGCAAGGGAAATTGTCCCTAGCTAAAAATTTTGCGACGTAAAATATCATGCTAAAAAAGAAAAATTTCCTAGTTAAATTAGCAAGCTAAATGAGAATTTTCATCACTAAACGAAAATAACAACGGAAGATTTCCCAAGATAAAGTGACAGTCACTAAATTTTAGCGATGGATATAGTCCCTAGCTAAATAAATTTAGCGACGGAAAATCCATTGCAAGAATAAAGATTTTCCTTGCTAAATTAGCTATGGAAAATTCCCTAGTTAATTTAGCAAGGGATTTTTCCCTAGCTATTTTAATTTCAAAACTAATTTTATATTTTAATTTATTTTAAAATGTTATAATTTAATAATTTAATATTTTATAACAAATTGAATAAAAAATGAAACTATAAATAATTTATAATGAATAAAAAATAAAATCATTTAATAACTTATTTTAATTCAATATTTTACATAATTGAAATAAAAAAATAACAAAACCTTATTTCATCTTATTCATTAATGTACCTACCGACAGTGCATAAAGTATAATATATCCATTCATTGATGTTGCTTTCCCTCCTTCTGCTCCTCTGATCACCATTTTTGTACTTCGGCAAAACTGTTCGAGTTACGGCACATAATGTCTAGTGAAAATTCCCATCACTTATGCAAACTTTGTATGAGGAACAATGCGGTATCATATCTGTAAGAAATTTAAACCACTCAGTCAAATTAAAATAAAAAAAAGTTATGTTTTGATAAATAATAATTCTACAGTAGATATGTAAATATATACTAGCATTTCACTCGTACATATATTACTGTAGTATATGTAAATAAAAACTACAATATTATGTGTACATATATACTGAGTACAAATATACTCAGTATATTTCTACATAAAATACTACAGTATTATATGTAGGTATATACTGATTTTATTTGTACGTATATACCACATTTGTTGTTGTTGTTGTTGTTGCTGCTACTCCCACTACTGCTCCCGCTGCTGCTCCTGTCACTGTCACTACCAATGCCACTACTGCTACCATCGCTGCCTCTGTTTCCACCGCTCCCACCAATGCCACGACTGCACCACTGTTGCGGGCCACTACAGTGGCTGTCGCTGTTACTACCACAGCCACTGCTACCACTACCACTGCTCCTGCCGCTGCCACTGCCGACGCTGCCACCGCTGCTGCTGCCACCAATGCCGCCATCACTACCATCATTGTTGCCGCCACTACCACTACTGCTGCTCCCGCCAGTGCCATTGTCATAGCTCCCACCGCTGTTGTTGCCACCACCGTCACCGCCACTACCACCACGGCCGCTGCCACTACCACTGCTACCATCGCTACCTCCACTACCATTACTGGCGCTGCCACTACTACTACTCCTGATAATAGACTTTTACATACCTATAATAGGCTAAAACTCAACCCAAAAAATTTGGAGACACAAACATATTAATAGATATATAAAAATAGTTATTATAGACTTGAACAAATACAAATTAAATTTGATTGCCATACAACTTCAACAAAAATTTAATTTAATAATTTAATATTTTTATATTAAATTGAATAAAAACAGAAACTATAAATGAAAATTTTAAATTACACAAAAAAGTTAATTTAATAACTTATTCTAATATAATATTTTAAATAACTAAAACAAAAAAATAAAAAAAATTATATTACATGTTATTAATCAATATATCTACCGACTGTGCATAAAGTATAATCTATCCATTGTATTGATATTTCTTTCTCTCCCTCTACTCCTACGATCACCAACTTTCTACTGCGAAAAAGTTGTCCAAGTCATGGTGCTTCATGTCTGTTAAAAAATCCCTTCACTTATACATGTTTCGTATTGGAAACAATGTGGTACCATATCTGTAAGAAATTTAAATCACTCAATCAAATCAAAATAAATAAAAAAAAAACTAAGTTTTGATAAATATATATTACTACAGTAAATATGTACATATATACTAGCATTTCACTCATAGATATATTACTGTAGTATATGTACATATAAATTACAGTATTATGCATACATATATATTGAGTACATATATACTCAATATATATATCTACATAAAACACTGCAGAATTATATGTACATATATATTGACTATATACATACGTATATACCACATTTGTTGTCGTTCCTACTATTCCCACTCTCACTATCGCTCATGCCACCACTACTACTGCCGCCGTTGTTGTTGCTACTGTCAGCGCTGTCACTACCATCGCTACTGCCACTACAGCCACTACTGCCACTGCTATCACTACTGCCACTGCTATCACTACTGCCGTTGCTGCCGTTGCTACTGGTGCTACTATTGCTGCCAATGCTGCAGCTATGGCACCACAGGCACTGATGCCACCACTGCCTCCGCTGCCACTGATGCAACCACTACCTTTGCCACCGCCACTACCGTTGATGCCGCTGCTGCCTCCACTACAGTCGTTGCCGCTACTGCCACTATTGTCACCACTACCACTACCATCACTATAGCCACCGCGCTTCCATTGCTGCCACTGCTTCTGCTACTGAATATAGGTTTTTACATACCTATAATAGGCTAAAACTCTACCCAACAAATTTGGAGACACACAAACATATTCACAAATATATAAAAATAATTATTATAGACATGAACAAACATAAATTAAAGTTGATTGTCATACAACTTCAACAAAAATCCAAAAGATGTCCAGCAATTATGTTTAGAGAGAAAGAGAGTGCAAAAATAAAAAGTTTTAGGAATAATAAAGATAAAATTGGCTAGCCCTCCTTTTGATAATACTAAAATCCGTAAATATGGGACCCATGCATTGGAAGGACCATGACAATGTCTGAATGCTTTGAATCAGAATTTTTTCATGTGTCTCACATAATATGTTAGCAAAGATTCATATATAGGTTAATCAGAAAAGCAAAGAACAAAACCAGAATAAAAAAAATTGAAACCTGCAAAAAAAAATATCATAATTATTTGCTACACATAGATAAAAATAAATAATAGTTCTGAAATAATTCTCATACGAAATCATCCTCATAATTTGTAGGGAATGCTAGCTTCTCCTTCGAGGTTTTACAGCTAGATCTCGGAATGCTATTTGTTGTGCCAATGCCGCTAACTGTGACTTCATATAGGACATCTCAAGTTGCATTACATTATTAATTTCTTTCATCTCATCATTCATTTCTTTAATTTATTGCATTTCATCCATCAAATCAGTATACCTGCTCAACCTTCTATTCTTTAATTTTTTTATATTTCTTCCTTCAAATGAGATATCTTCTCATGCTTATTTTTTTCATTTTGATCTCTATAACTATAATACATTCAATTGTTTTCATTGCTTGGTTTTCGACCGCCTCATCCATCATTGCTGAGACAGATGAATTAGAAGCACAACCTTTATTTGTATACATATATTATATCTTTTGTCATAAATAAGTTCATATTTGAGCCTAAGGCCGAAGGGTTGGGATTAAATAAGAGTATGATTGTTATTTGTATTATACCATATATGAGCCTGATCAACGGACACTCTCATGCTATGTGCTTGCATATTGTTGATATTATATCTTTTGCCATTTAATTTCAAGTTAGTTCAACAAATTAGTATTATCCCATAGATAATTATATGTTAGGATACATATAATAAATGTAGTTATAAATAGTTACATATAGTTAACCATATAATTATATATAGAAATATGCATACAAGTAGTTATAAGTAATTATAAATAAATGTATACAAAGTTATAAACAATTATATAGATTTACATATATGCACATATATATATATATATATATATGTATACATAATTAAAAATAAAGTTATATTTATTTATATAGAGTTTTTAATAATTAAACATAATGTTGTATGTTGTTATAATGTTGTTATACATGTAATTATAAATATAGTTAGATGTGGTTATACTTATAGTTACACGTATAGTTAAACTAATATTTATACATATAGGTATATTTATATATTTATATAATTTTATATATCTATACATATAGTTATGTATAGGTATAGATATAGTAAAATACATTTTTGAATACTAATATATATAAATGTATATTAAATATAAGTTATAAATTATATATTTTAATATAATTATGTATAAAGATTTTATAGTAATACATATAATAAGATACAATTATTTATAGTTATATATTATTAAACATATAGTATATATAGCTATAAATATTTTTATATAGTTAAACATATAGTTATATATAGATATATTCATACAAATAGTTATACATAAATAGATATAGTTATAAACAAATATATAGATTTACATATATGTATACATAGTTAAAAATATAGTTATATTTAATTATATAGAGTGTTATATAGTTATACAATTATTTATATATAGATATACAAATAATTATATATAATTATACACATATAGTTAAATATAATGTTGTATATTATTATACATGTAATTATAAATATAGTTACATGTGGTTATACATATAGTTACACATATAGTTATACTTATATTTATCATGTAGGTATATATATTTATATATATAATTTTATATATCTATACATATAGTTATGCATAGGTATAGATATAGTAAAATATATTTTTGAATACTAATATATACAAATGTATATTAAATATAAGTTGTAAATTATATATTTAAATATAGTTATGTATAAAGCTTTTATAGTAATACATATAGTCAAAGACAAATATTTATAGTTATATATTTTTATACCTTTGGGATCGAATGGCAAAAAACACAAAACAAAAAACAAACAAGTTCGGCATACAACAGATCAGAACAAAGTAAATGTGATCTTGTATTTCAAGTGTGCAATATATAAATATAAATACAATTTGAATCCCCCTAGAAATAGACAATGTCATCCACATAACAGAACAAAACTCAAGCAAAATACGCAAAGATTAGATCCACATCCAGATATGTCAACAAAGTTTGCCTAATCCTACTAAAATTGTTTATGATTTGTTAGCAATATAATTCTAAAGCCAATCAAGACCTTCATAGAGGCCCTTGCCAGAGGTAGCACGGGTGCTATGAATGTGCCAATGGAATTGGAGAAGAGAGTGAAGTCCTAGATTGTTAGTAATTTTAGATGCATTCATTGCATTGGGAAGATCTTGCTTATTAGCAAACACCAGCAAAACTGCATCTCAAAGTTTTTCCTCGTTTAGTATCCTATGCAACTCATCTCTGGCTTCAATTACTCAATCTCTGTCATTGATGCCCACCACAAATATGAGACCTTGGGTATTTTGGAAGTAATCCCTCCAGAAAGGGTGAATCTTGTCTCGACCCCCAACATCCCACATAGTAAAATTGATGTTTTTGTATTTAACAATCTCTACATTGATGACAATAGTAAGAATTGTGGTGAAAATTTCACGAAGCTTCAACTTATACAAAATGGTTGGCTTTTTACCAGCATCAAGACCTAGCATCAAAATACTCATCTCCTTGTTGGCTAATAGCCTCCTGAACAGCTATGTGAACGTAAACCTCATTTCTTCCACTAAATCTCAATCTCTTTGTGGTATGGCAGTAATGAGATCTGATGAGAGAGAAAAAAAATAATCAATAGACCTCAAGAGATGGTAACCAGAGAGGGATGTCAACCTCTATATGTTCTTATACATATAGTATATATAATTAAAAATAGAGCTATATATAGTTAAATATATAATTATATATAAATAAATTCATACAAGTAGCTATAAGTAGTTATACATAAATATATACAAAGTTATAAATAATTATATAGATTTAATAATATGAATACATATATGTATACATAGATACAAATATAGTTATATTTAATTATATAGAGTATTACATAGATATACAAATATTTATATATAATTATACACATATAGTTATAAATATGTATGTTGATAAAGATATAGTTATATATAATATTTTTATAGTTATACGTATAGTAAAATACAATTATATATAGTTATATATTATTATACATATGACATATTTTGTTAAAAATATAGTCATATAGAATTACTCATATAGTTATAAAATATTATATAGTTTAAAAAAGAGTTATATATAATTATTGATATAGTTTAAAAAATAGTTTACATAGTTACAAACATAGTTAAATATAATTATGAAGAGTTTTATATAGTTATACAAATATTTATAAATAGCTATCATATACTATGATAACAACACACTATAAAATGTCCAATTGAATTACACCACTATATAGAAAGAACTTGTATCAACAATCTTTTCTTTTGGCAAATTAATATCATATTTAGTGGGGATCAAAGTCATAGTATTTACTAAATATTCTATAATCAAATATCTCATAGAAAAGTAAGATGTCAGCCCTAGATAGATTTGATGGATTTTACTATTACTATAGTTTGAACTAGAGATATTAGATAAGAAATGTACATATAATCAAAATTGAAAATTGCTTATCAAGACTAGAAAAAGAAGATAGAAAAGTTATTGAAAAAGATATTAGATAGATTTTTTTATTTGAACAAATTATAGTATTGAATGAAAATATAACACCATGGTATTTAGTATTGAATGAACCTTTATTATTGCAAGTATTACTCTGATCAAATTTTGAGGCAAAGTGTTATAGATGGGAGATTAGTTGTATCTTGTAATAATGTCACTTTTTGCTCCTGTTCTCACTAATTTGTAAAACATGTTAATATTTATGCGCTCAAATATTTTTCTTCTCAAAATTAATGTTGATATTTACATATATATGCATAAATATATATGTGCATATACACTACCCCACACACACGCACATTTATACATCCATATACATTACTATACATTATATATCAGCATACACATTTTTTTACTTTTGTATATATTCACACATGTATCTACATTTTCAAAGTAGTGTGTATATACTTGTATTCATCTATATACTACTGTGCACCCACACAAACACACATATATACCTATATATTTTATGTATTTTTAAAGTTACACATGAAATTATTATGTGTGTGTGTGTGTGTGTGTAAATGTATTTAAAATTTTTTGATTTTGTAAATTTTATTAAAATAAAATATTAAATATTGTACAAAATTTATAAAATATTATAATTTTTTTATATTTAAAACAAATATTTGTGTGTGTGTGTGTGTGTGTGTGTGTTTGTGCGTGTGAAGCATATTAATGCGTAAAATGAAATTATGAATTAAATATATGAGCTTCTATTATATTTAAATAGTTGTTATTTTAATATTTTTATTAAAATAACTATCATTATACTCATATAAATAAATAAAAATGACATATCTGTAAATTATTTTGGTTTTACAATTACGTTAAAAATGAAAATATAGTTCATAAATAGATAATATTGTTTTTGTTTGTCTATATACTTTTTTATTAAAATATTAATGTCCATGATAAATTTCTATCTATTATTTATTGTTATAAATAAATTTTTAAAAACTTCAAAATTCAAACAAATATAATGTAGTGCATATAAATACATGCCTTTGATGTTTCGTAAAAAATCAATTATTTCTTGAATAATGTTCAAACAAAATAGATTACCATATAAATACAAAAGTAAATTTTTCTACAAGTTATTATTATTTTATTTTATTCAAAATATATAAATGACCATATAAATATATGAATTTGTTTTTTAAAATAAAATTTTTAAATTTTTTTTTAAAATTTAATACATTACAATGTTTTTTTTTGTAATTAATAGATACATTTCAAACATTGTTTATTTATAATAAATATAACATATCGAATATTATGAGGCACATAATATATTTTGTAAATAAATTTTATTTTTAAAGTTTTTCTTTGTAAATTGAAACTACATCACATATATATTTTAGAAATCATTTATAATATTTATTACAAAAACATATTGTTATTTGTTTTGAAAATTACAAAATTAATTTTTACAAATGAATAGTTTATTAGAAATTAATTTTAGTTAAATGATATTAACGGAAACAAACATACAAACCCTAAACATATTAAATCATAATGATTTATACAAACATTTAAAAATATAATAAAAAAATATTTAAGATTGAAAGAATTAAATTTAAGTTACTAAAATATATGGAAAAATAATAAAGATTTATACAATATCCAAAAAAACATGTATGAATGAGATGAATGATATGAATTGATATTAAGTTTCTGAAGCATGTAGCTATACATGTTGTAGATGTAGTTATATATATTTTTTCATTTATTTATATATATTTAGACATGTGACTATGTATAGGCATTGATGTAGATAAATACATTTATATATAGTAATATGTTGATATACATATTTTTAAATATATTTATATATAGTTATATATATATATATGTTTATTAAATTTATGTTATTATATTTATATATAGTTATGTTTATGTATACTATTTTATAGTTATAGATATAGTAAAATACACTTATATAAGAAATTCGAATTATATCACACATGCATATTGGTGTATAGTTATGTTTAGATACACTTATATAAAATACACTTATGTTTATGTATATTTTTAGTGTATATAGTTATGTATATTGATGTAGATATCAAGTCGACATATCTTATACAATTTATGTATACTATTTATGTATAGTTATCTATATTTTTTTTTATAAAAGGTTTTGTTTATTAATTAGAACCCTCTCTTTTGGCAGAGGAATACCATTCGTACAAGCTACATCTACCCATTTCCCTTTTACACCCGATTCCTAAAGTTAGAGAAATGTAACAATCCATAATTTTAATTAACTCATAATCTTTCCTAACTTTATAAGACATCTCGGAATTCTTGATAGAACTTGCTATGAAATTTGCTTCCTCTATTGAACTTTGTATATATCTTTCCTGTGCTATCTTTGAAACCTTAAATCTTTGTGAAGTGTGTAACTCTATCAGCTCCGGCCAGCATGCTCCCTCACAGCTTCCTCTTCCAGATTTGACAATCCAGCCTCTAAATTTCAAATCACTTGTCCATGCTCATTCTTTAGCATTTGAGTATATCTAGTCCCATTTACATTTCTTTAAACGATCCCACTTGTGATATATCCTACATGAAACAAAAGTATCAAATTTTTTCAAATAAAGGGTACATTACTTACCTTCCTTTTGCCCGATACCACGAAGAGAATATCTCTTGTTCTTTGTATCCTACTTCCTCTTGAAGTGCTTTAAGAACAATTCTAGCTATCTTCCTTTTGTTGATTTCCCATTTGAAGTGACGCATACATTGACTAACTATCTAGGACTCTTCTAATTCCTACAGACTTCCAGAATTTCAAAAACAAAACACCAAGCCTAAGTTACAGACTTCCAGAATCAACTAAAACAGCAAGAACAAAGTTGCAATAGGCAGTAAGAAGAGTAGATTAGAGCCTGTGTTGTATGCCCAACTTGATAATGCATTCAGCCCGATTAGAATTGAAGTCCAATTTCCGTACCTGTAAAATAGATAAGCAAAACAGCGCAAACAGCACACTGAAAACTTATGCTTCTTACCATTTTTCCCTTTTTAATTATTCACTTCAGTTTCTGTTAATCCCCTTCAGGACCAGGAAGATTTTAAGATATAAGTCTCTTATCTTTTCCATTCCCTCATCTTTCTGTCTTATGAGGTGAACCCTAGCCAATATTACAAAGAAGCCGCTCTCTGTATGATTCTTCCTTATTATAAGACATTGAACAGCAGGGAGTCTTTCCACTCCAGTGGTTATATTTGTCTCAGCAGCGGGAGTACTCCTGACAGCAACATGGGGCAGTAACAGACAGCAACTATCCCTCCTTTCCCCTGTGCGTCTGGCTCTAATCTTCACGAGATTCCAGCCTTCTTCCTTCATCATGTATTCACTGTTGATCCTAGAACAAAACCAAAGAGAAAACAAAGAAACAACAACCGTGCCTACCAGAACTTTACACCCTACTACCCTTATTCTTGATTAAACTAATACAACATAAGTCAATTTTAACGATTACTCCCCTTTAACATACTGCAAGGAAAGGACAGAATATATATTGTCCTGTAAAGAAAATCAAAAACAACCTTTCTGCAGAGATTATCGACTTCTGCCAAAATGTGGAATTAGCAGATGTTTTGGATATGCAGAAATTCTAAATTACATACATATTATTTTAACAACCATTCAGTATAGCTATGTACCCTTCTGCCAAAATCCAGAATTAATATATACTACAATGGGATCTCCTTCATATATATCCATTTAGCTCCATCTGTCATATCTTCATGGTCTGTTTATTTGTTCTTATAAAAGGAAAACCCATTTTATCTAGACATGCTATTCCCTTTAGTTTATTTGGCATGAATTTCTCATTATAATCTATATTTCCTCTGGTGGTGCCTATTTTAGATAGACAATCCGCTAGATTATTGGCTTCTCTATATATATGTATTATTGAGGCCTTCAGTTCTTCCAGAAGATAAAGAATAACTTCTAGATCCTCTTCATACCTCCATAATATTTTCTTATTTATTACCTTATCAACTAGTAATCTTGAGTCTACCTGAACTACAATGTTTTTAAAATTTAGCTGCTTACATATCTCTAACCCTGATTTTAATGCTCTAATTTCAGATTCTAATGCCGAGGATGCCCTACTAGCTCTGGTAAATGCTCTCTGTACTGTCCCTGTATGATCTCTTATTACCCCGCCTCCTCCTGCTATTCCAGTGTCCCTGCTAAAACTACCATCCGTATTAAGTGAAAGTTTACCAACCGGTGGAGGATTCCACTGTATAGATTTAGCCCATTGCTATTTTATCACTTTGTATGTGAGATCCCATTCATTCTCAAGCTTCTTTTCTTGTTCCAAATCTTGTATTACTATCGGTTTTATTATTGTTATATTATATATTTTCTTTTTAATATCTTTTATAATTTCTGTTAAGTTCATCCTTATATTTTTATATTTACTTTTGTTTCTAGATTTCCAAATGCACCAGATAATTAGATGCGGCAGTTTCTGACTAAGCCATTTCCTGGCGGGGCTTTTCATGTTTATTTTTTCCCATTTTTTAACTTTATCTATTAATCCATCTTCTATTTTACATATTCTTTTTTTCCCTTCCATCTCTCTCCATATTTCTGCTGCAATGGGGCCATTCGAGAGCAAGTGATCAGTTGTTTCAACTGCTTGAGAACAGCATTCGCATCTTGAAGCCATGTTTATCCCTTTCTTTTGTACATTTTTATCTACCGGTATGGCGTTCAATAATGCCTTCCATGTGAAGGAGTGCATTTTTTGCGGGACATTTTCATGCCATACCCATTTAAATAGAGTTTGTACCGGTTTTTTTCCTAACCAAATCTTTTGCCGATTTGAGAGAAAAGATTCCTTGTGGTGTTAAAGTCCATTTCCAGCCACTCTTTTTTAGTATAAAGTGTGAGTCTACTATATCTTTTTGTTATTCCTTTGACTTCCAACTGTTCGATGCTTTCTTAGAAGTCTTATTTTTATTATCTAAATATTTTACCCGCATATATTTAGCCTATAGATTATCACTTTCTTTAAGACTCCACCAGCTTTTACAGTCCCAAGCAGCTGCCGAGTCCTGAAGGCTCATAAGACCTAAGCCTGCTTCCTCTTTCGGATAACAGATACTTTTCTAGTCCTTCCAGTGTAGTTTATTTCTGCCTTGTTTTTTACCCCATAAGAAGTTTGCCATTTCTGATTCGAGTTTTTTAATAAATTTTTTGGGGGATGTATCACTGATAAAATGTGTGTGAATGTGCTTTGTAATACATGTGAAAGCAACATAATTCTCCCCCCAAATCCAAGGAGCTCTTCTTTCCATCCTGTTATTTTCTTTCTTAATTTGTCTTAAAGGTAGCTTAGATATTCTTCCTTCAATCTCCCCTCATATATCGGACAACCTAGATACATTAATGTCCCTTTAATTTCCGCGAAACGTGTGATATTTTTTATTTTATCTACTAACTTTGGTTTTGCATTTTTTGCAAGCATAAACTGACATTTACTTTTATTAACCATTTGTCATATTTCTTTTTCAAAAATTTGCATAAGATCCATAAGATTCATTAAATACTTTGTGCTAGCATTAGTAAATATTATAAAGTCATCTGCGTATGCTAAACAACCTATTCTGGGTGTATTCCTTGGTTGTCTGAATGACATTATTTTACCTTCGGATATTTTCGTGTTCAAGTTTCGTATTAATAGTTCTATATATATATATATCAAAAAGAAGGGGGGATAATGGATCCCCTTGCCTTAAACTTTTATTTGGTTTAAATTCCTCACTTAACTTACCATTTACCTGGACTCTTACCCAGGTGCTTGAAATACATCTATAAATTAAATCTATGGTCAGCTCAGAGAAGCCGAAACTTCTTAACACAAAGCAAAGGGTATCCCATTCCACTCTATCGAAGGCTTTCGATAGATCTAGTTTAACCACTAAGTTTTTTCCTCTAGCTTTACCACCTATTTCTTTCATCATTTCTGATGCAAGTTTTATATTATCAATCATTAATCTGTTTTTAACAAATCCAGTTTGTTCCTGAGATATTATAGTAGGTAAAATTAAGCTTAGCCTGTTTTGTAATATTTTGGCCAATATTTTATACATAGCATTACATAAACTTATTGGTCTATAATCCTCATATTTCTGTGGTGATTCTTTTTTAGGAATTAGTATTATATAAGATTTTGCCCATGATTTTGGGATTTCCACCCCTACAAAAAAACTTGCAATTGCAGGGACTAGCTCAGTTTTAATCGTGTTCCAGTTTACCTGATAAAAATAGTTGTTCCAGCCATCAGGTCCTGCAGCACTATCTTTATCCAGGCTAAAGACAGCTTATTTGACTTCTGGTTCTTCTGGGATCGATTCCATTAATTGGTTTTGAGCTTCCGTAATGGTCATCCTAATCTCTAGCATTAGAGAATTATCCTTCCTACTTGACTGACTACATAGTTGATTTTCAAAAAAATTTTTAAAGAGAGCACCTATTTCCTTTTCCTCTTCTACCCATTTCCCTTCTTTAATTATTAGACCTTTAATTTTATTTTTTTGGGATTTTATTTTAGACATATTATAAAAAAAATTGGTATTGCGATCCCCATCCTTTAACCATTTTATTTTTGCTAGTTGTTTCCAATAAATTTCTTCCATGTGTAATTTCAATCTCAATTCTCCTTTAGCCTAGCTTAATTCTATCCGAGTTTCATAGTTATTCGTGGAGTCAAAATCATCCTCCAGCTTGGCTACTTTTTTCTCTAAGTTTTTTAGCTCCTGATTTAATTTTCCAAAAACCTCTTTATTCCATGTTTTTAAACAAGCTTTTAGCCTCAGAAGTTTAATTGATAGAACTTGCATCGGTTTACCCTCTGCTGGTTCTTTCCAGGACTCTCTAACAAGTCCTGCAAAGCTCGCACGCTTTACCCACATATTTTGAAATTTAAAATTAGATGTATTACCCTGGTTACTTTGAATCGTGATAAGAAGGGGGCTATGGTCAGAGCAAGTTCTATTTAGGTGTCTAAGCTTCGTAATCCCTTGTGAGGTGACCCACTTTATGTTACACATAATCCTATCTAGTCGGGCCTAGATAACTCCTCTTTTTTTCCAATTGTTGCACCAGGTATATCTTGAGCCGGTGAAATCAATTTCCATTAGATTCGTAATGGCTATTGTATCATTAAATTGTTTCATGACTACCTTATCCGGTGGTTTGCCTCCCTTCTTTTCTTGAGGGCTTCTAATTATGTTAAAGTCGCCTCCTATAAACCAAGGTAAATTTCTACTTGCTATATCCTTCATTTCTTCCCATAAGGCCAACCTAGATTGTTTGTCATTTTTTGCATAAACTGATGAGATTATTTGATTTGTGCTCTTATCTAATTTGAAATGTACTATTTGTTCAGTATCTTTTATTATTTCAATTTACTGTGCCATAAAATCCAGAGTTTACTATTTAGATTAGCATACGCCTTATTAAATCCTAAAATTTCTCTATATTTATTTAGTTGATCTTACAGAACCATTGGTTCTGCAATAATCAGTAGTGATATTTTGTGTTCTTTAATTAAAAGTCTTAACCTATTTATCGTGGGGCTATTAGCTATCCCCCTAACATTCCAATATAGGCATCTATCCATTAAAAACTAATTTAGCTTGAGCTCGAGTTGTGCGCTTAGATTCACAAGAGCTATTAGCATATTTTTTTGTGTTTCTTACTGTTTTAGGAGTGTGAGGAATTTCATACCTAATCTCCTTGTATTTTACCTGATTTTCAAGCACCATGGCCATTTGCTTTAGGGCCTCCATGGATTGGGTTCTCGAAAGATTCCCCCAATCTTCATTATAAATATATATATCATCTTTTGCTTTCGCCTCAGGCTCTTCTTGAGATTCTTCACTCTTATGAATTGAAGGGCAATTGAAAATTGCCGAATCTTCTTCAGGAAAATCCAGAAGATCCTCGTCTATCCACGCATCATCATCAAGACTTTCTTTCAATACAATTCTTGTTTTAGATGCTTTTTTTATATATTTTCTCTTGTGTTTTACCTCCTCCCATCCTTTATTTAAGCTAACCTCATTCTCTATTCCCACGTTTGGCTCTTTCGAGGTTCCTTCATCCTGGGTAATGTTTGGATAATCTGGAGGGATGCTTGAAATTATTCCATTATTCAGATCTCCCTTCGGTTGGATATTTAGAACCGAAGCCTCCTCTTTCCTTACCCATTGCATCTCCTTCCTACCTCCTCCCTCATGCTGCTGCCCGTCTTCTTTCCCCACCTTGCATGATAAAATATCATGCCCGAGCCTCTTACACTTTGTACAGTAGGAAGGGAAGCTTTCGGGGACGACAGTTTGCCAATACCCCTCGGCCTGTTCCCCTTCCCCACTACCTATCCATACTTTATCAGACGGTTTAGTTAAGAGGTTTAGCTCGACACATACACATGCTTTATTTGGCCTAGACATGGTTCTTGTGGCTTCATCTCTTAACATGGGCTTACCCAAGCATGATGAAATTGCATAGAGAGATGATTCAGAGAAGAGATGAAGTGGCAAATAAGGCAATGTAAACCATACCGGAGCTATAGGCGGCTCTTCAAGAGGAGTAAACTCCTTTGTCCACTTCAGTATACGCATGGGGAAGCCATCAACTTGCCATAATCCGTGCTGCCATAGACGATATTGATCTTCTAATAGAGAGCATTGGAGCACGACATGCTTGGCATCAAAATCAGCAAATTTCACCTTCCCCTTGAGCTTTAAATTGTTAATGAATTTCTGAACTCCAATCGCACGAGGCCTACCGTGAGAGAACTTACTAACGAGCGTGTATTCGAATGCCTCTAAGAGCCTACGAGATTCCTCAGCTGAGAAGATGATGGTCGGGAGCCCGTTTCTGTTCCCTTGGATACGTGAAATCGGCACGGTTCCCTTTACCATCGAAGCAAACTACTTATTTATACATAAGTCAGATTTTTCCATACTCATCTTGTTTTGGACTAGGTTTGAACAGTAGTGGAGTCACAATCTAGACATAAACTTACACTTTGGAACAGTGAATCCCAGAGCAGCTTGCACAGAAATTCCCACCACTGTTCGCCGAACCGTTTACTCCAGAAAACTAATATTTCTAGAGGAACCAAGGCTTAATAACACAGGAAATCCCAGGAGACTTAATAACCGTTTACTCCAGAAAACATAATATTTGCACAGAAATCACAAAAGACTTAATAACACAGGAAAAAAAACGAGAGGAACCAAGGCTTCCGGCTTCTACTAGCTTAATATTTCTTACATGTGTTGTTGTTCCTGTTCGCCTATATTACTTCATGCCCATTACAGTTTTCCTTTTTATAAATATTCTTAATTTCGCGAGAGAATCAATGAACATTTCGTTGCGTAAAAACTAGCAATTTCTCATAATAACGCTTTACAAATATAACATACAATAGCAGTTCACTAAGCAATTTACGCGATATTTCACCAAACAATCCAAATTAACAGTTTATCCAAGATATTCGCAAGATGAAAACGTTATAGAAAACACGAGAGAAGTTAAATCAAACAGCAATACACGAAGCAATTCACATAACAGTTAATTTAAGGTAAATCGCGAGAGAGAAATCTAGAGAAAACCGCAAGAGATTTTTCGCCGAGTTATCACCGAGTTTTCGCCTAGCAAGGGTTTTTGCCGAGAGTTCGGGAGATAGAGTTTTCGCCTAGCAAGTATTATAGTTATCTATATTAATGTAAATAAATACATTTATATATAGAATTGTTGATATACATTAGTTAAATACATTTATATATAGTTATATATCTGTATGTAGATATGTATGTATTTTAAATATAAATTGTTATATTTATATATAGTAATGTTTATGTATACTATTTTTATAGTTATATAGATAATAAAATACACATATATAAGATATTCGAATTATATCACACATGCATATTGATATATAGTTCTGTTTAAATACACTTTAATAAAATACACTTATGTTTATTGTATACTATTTATATATAGTTATGTATATTGATGTTGATATCAAGCTGGCATACCTTATACTATTTATGTATATTGCTTATATATAGTTATGTATATTAATGTAGATAAATACATTTATATATAATAATATGTTTATATACATATTGTTAAATACAATTATATATAGATATATATATATATATGTATGTATGTATGTATGTATGTATATTAAATATACGTTGTTAAATTTATATATAATTATGTTTATGTATACTATTTTTGTATACTATTTATATATAGTTATGTTGGCATACCTAAGTATGTATACTATTTATATTGATGTATAAATATATACCAGTTATGTAGATATCAAGTCAGCATACCTAAGTATGTTTACTAGTTATGTAGATATCAAGTTGGCATACCTAAGTATGTATACAAGTTATGTATAAAATACGGATGCATACTGATCTATACTATTATTGTTGATATCAAGTTGGCATACCTAAGTATGTATACTATTTATATTGATGTATAAATGTATACTAGTTATATAGATATCAAGTTGACATACCTATGTCTGTATACTATTTATATTGATGTATAAATGTATACTAGTTATGTAGATATCAAGTTAGTATACCTAAGTATGTATACTAGTTATGTAGATATCAAGTCGGCATACCTAAGTATCTATACTAGTTATGTATAAAATACACATGCATATTGATGTATACTATTTTTTTAGATATCAAGTAGGCATACCTAAGTATGTATACTATTTATATTGATATATAAATGTAAACTAGTTATGTAGATTGCAAGTTGGCATACCTATGTATGTATACTAGATATGTAGATATCAAGTCGACATACCTAAGTATGTATACTAGATATGTATAAAATACACATTCATATTGATGTATAATATTTTTGTAGATATCAAGTTGGCATACCTAAGTATGCTACTATTTATATTGGTGTATAAATGTATACTAGTTATGTGGATATCATGTCGGCATACCTAAGTATGTATACTAGTTATGTAGATATCAAGTTGGCATACCTAAGTATGTATACTAGTTATGTATAAAATACACATGCATATTGATATATACTATTTTTTTAGAAATCAAGTTGGCATACCTAAGTATATATACCATTTATATATTGTTTTTGTATACTATCACCATCAAAATCTACACAATGGCAATGCATTATATCACAAGTGCATGAAGTATGCATATGAATAAGTTTATATACGCAATCCAAGTATACCATGGTGATTAAAGAAGATTTTTGGAAACAAAAAAAAATAGAATCAAAATGCTTAATCTTTGATTAAGCAATCCAAGATAATCGATAAAGAATAATATATTAAACATGCCTCAAATTAATAACAAATTAAAATCCAAACCTCATTTAAATTTTGTTGCATCGACATCGAGAGATAGATGGCAGAATGCGGAGGACTTCGGTTCATGTGTTAGAGATGCGTCGGCATCGAGAGACAGAATATATATATTAAAAATATATTTATATTTGTAATTATTAAAACATTAAATAAACAATATATATATAAATACAAAAATACTCATTAATTTTATTTACTAACAAAATTTTTTCAACAAAATTAATGTGCGTGTAGAAAAGTACACATGAAAAACAAATACCTTACAATTTTTTATTATGATATTAATTACACAATAAATATATAAATAATTAAAAAAATATGTTTAGCCTTATAAAAAATATCAAATAGGTACAAATTTAACAAACTTCATATGATAAGACGTAAAAAAAAAGATGATTTATCTTCTAGCTACTCGCTAAGAGTTATAAAATATTCTTAGTGTTAAAAAATATATAAAAATATTTTATGGTTATAAATTTTTTAAGAATTCATATTAAATTTTATGAAGATAATATGAAATAATTTTAAAGGCATAAAATTTCATATTAATCGATGTCGTTAATAATTTTTAAAATTCAAAAAATTATTTAAAGTGAGAAGATAATTAAAAAAAGTTATATTTATTATTTTTATAAAAACTTAATGTTAAAAGCTAATTGTAAAAAAATTGCTAAATTGTTTAATTTGTATAAATTTTAGTAGGAACAAACATCTATGTATTTATTTATAAATATTAATTTATCTTCTTTTAAATTTATTGAAAAATGTATATTTTTATTATATTTAAAGATTTTAAAATTTTGTATTTATTTATTTTGTTAAAAGTTTTTTTAATCATAAATTTTTATATACATATAATAATATTAATATTTACTAGTTTATTCATCAATTCAGATATTTTTGAAAATATTTTCTATTTTATCATATAATGAATTAATTTACATTTATATTAGTAGAAATTTTAATGTATGTTAATTTAATTTTTAAAATATCGAAAATAATTATTATACTTATTGAATTTATAATTTAATGTTACTTTAATACAAAATATTTAGTTTCTTAATACATCATAAAAATAGTTATTTTAGTCCTTATTAATATAATTTTTATTTTGTATTTTTATATTTTTTAAATTATTTATTTATAATATCATTTTTTTATGATTTTACGAGGAGAATATATCTTTCAAAGATTGCTTATCTATAAACCATTAACATATATTTATTAAACACAATTAAATAAAATATTAAAACTAATAATAAATTAAAAAAATTAAATAATTAAATATTGGCTATGGAAATTTCATCGTTATGTTTGGGATTTAATTAGCTAGAGAAGTTGAGTCACTAAATCCAATGCTATATTCCGAATTTAATTAACTAGGAAAGTTCTATCGCTAAATCCGTCGATATATTATGGATTTAATTAGCTAAGGAAGATACGTCAAAAAAATCCATTGCTATATTTATGAAGTAATTGGCTAAGGAAGTTCTGTTACTATAATTGGTCGCTATTTTCAGTATGTAATTAGCTAGGAAAATTCCGTTGCTAAATCCATCACAATATTTTGGGATGTAATTAGCTAGGGAAATTTTGTCGCTATAATCCGTCGCTATGTTCTGGATGTAATTAGCTAGGGAATTCCATCACTGAAATCTATCGCTATGTTCCGGATACAAATAGCTAGTGAAATTCCATCGCTAAATATGTAGCTAAATTCCAGATTTATTAGCAAGGGAAATTTCATTTCTAAATCCATAGTTATATTCAGGATTTTATTAGCTAGGGAAAATCCATTGCTAAATCATTCTCTAAATTACTGATTTTCTTAGCTAGAGAAATTCTATCACTAAATATGTTACTAAATTCCAAATTTTATTAGCTAAGGAAATCCGTCACTAATTTCGTCGCTAAATTGTGAATTTTATTAGCTATAGAAATTCCATCGCTAAATCCCGCATTTTAGTTTAGAGCAGAATTTATGAAAATTTTTTGTCACTAAATCCGTCGCTAAATTCTCCACTTTTCGTAAGCGTAATTTATGAAAAATTTCCATTGCTAAATCCATCGCTAATCCGTTGCTAAATTCTTCACTTTTCTTGAGCAGAATTTATGAAAATTTTTTGTCCCTAATCCGTTGCTAAATTCCCTACTTTTCTTGAGTAGAATTTATGAAAATTTTCCGTCGCTAACCCATTGTAAATTTTTATTTCAATAAAAAATCATAAATACCTTTCTATTCCCTAGCTAATCCCTCGCAATTTAGCTAGTGATTGATCCCTAGCTAAAATTCCCTAGCTAAATGAACATTTTCTTTAGTGTATATCCTAGAATGTGAGACATATATGTATTTGTTTATATATATTGTGACATAAACTTCTACAATGGGCCTCACTTCATAAAAGCATGTGCCTTATATGCACCCCATGCACCAAGAGAACTTTGCACCTTAATGCACGTTTCACCTTTTAAAATAATGGACTGGTAAGTCTATATATATTGTGATATATACTTCCAATTACTATCTGGAAAGAACATATAAGTTGCACTCAACATACAAACTCACATATGTTATCATATATTCTCTTTTCTTTTATTTCTTATATGACTTATCTTAATGAAATTAAGATATACAAGTTTATGAAATATTATCTTTCTTAAAAAGATGTTAGGGTATATTAGAAAAGATATTCTCCACTCTAATGAAAATTTAAAACTAATATCACAACATACGAAAAAAACTGTTGTTAATTGTATATATATGTTCACTATGAAAAATATGTTCAAGAAAAAAGATAGATCAACTTAATATAAGATTTTTAGCTAGGGAATACACTATGATGTTTGGTATAAACTATTAGGACATTTTTTTTCATAGCTAAATAAATATTTTTTCACAATTTTTTATTACACTAGTAATATCTCACATTTAAATAATATATTAGATAATCATAAAGAATAATTTTTTTTCGTATTAATTATAAGGATGAGATGTAAATAATGCAATCACTTAAAGTTAAAGTAGTATAATAAGATAGTTTACAAATTGTGAAAAAAACTATATAACCAAAATAAGTAATTGATAGTTAAGTTTATAAAATTTTTTGACAATCATCTTGTTTAATTTACACAAGTATGTTATAAATTTCTTTTTTTTTCATACCCTAATAAAAGGATAATTTATCTCAATGTCTACATGGATGATACCTATTTATGGGGGATGACAAATTAAAGATCACTCAACTCAATAAATATTTTCAATCACAATTCGAGATGAATGAGCTTATGAGACTCACATATTATCTTAAAATAGAGATGACTTACTCTAGGAAAAATATTATCTTGTGATAGTGTATATATGTATTTGATACTCAAATTGATCTATGTACTAATTTTATTTCTGATAATATTCATCCAATTAACTCTACTAAATATATAATCAATATAATTAATTATTTCTTAAATTTTTCTTAGAAAACTAACTTAGTTGTAGATCTTCAAATATTGATGTATGTGAACAAAATATTCAAGACTTGAAGTTTTTTTAGGAATCACAAACACTTGCAGTAAACTAACAATTTTAGTTGAATACTAATTTTCACCAAGAAAGAAATTTGCGACATGGTTTTATATTTTTTGAAAGACAATCTTGTTTCCTAAATAAATAAAATAAAAATAATTATTTTAAAATCTAGTACGAATATAAAATTCACGATGATTATAATGATTACTTGTGTGATATTTTGAATAAGGCACCTATTCGAAAAGATTGAGTATCCACTTTCTATTCTCATGACTATTTTATAAGACAATTAGGTAGTGAGATATAACCTCAAATCTAGTGTTTTATAAGTAAATGAAATACATAAAAGTTATTTTTTTCCTCAAAAAAGAGATTCAAGATAAAATCAACTACAACATATATTCAAATAAAAGAGAATCTAGAACATCAATATGAATGTCATAAATAGATCTCAACTTTTTTTCCTCTAAACTTGGTATTCTATATTTGTATGCACTAACTTAATGATAAAATTATAATTTATAATTGTGAATTTTTTAAAATTTTTGTGTTGTTATACCATTATTAATAAGAGCATCCAAAATAAGAGTATCCTAAATTTATTGGCCTATTATAAAAAGGTATATCTGATCATTATTTTTTGATTAAAAGTTTTTCATATTATAATGAATGCATTAATGAGTATATATAAGAAGTAAAATAAAATTATAGCACTTCAAACTTCTAGAAAGAGTCATACATAAATAAACAATATATAAAATATAATTTAAGAATCTCAAGCTATGAGTAGCACTATTACATGAATAAAAAAAGCATGATCAAATATATCCCCATATTATAATAAATTATGCACATCATCAAAACAAATTTCCAATATAAATATGATCAACAATATAAATTTTAATTCTTTAAATAGTATATATGACATAAATACACATGTCATGTGTAAATATCTTCACAATAAAATTTGTATGTGTCTCATATCCAATCACATGTAGTTTTCTTTCCAAATATGAGATAATAAAACACTTTGACTATGTACAAATCCCATCCATTCCAAGTGCATGTTGTGACTAAGGTATCTAATATTATTTTTAAAAAATTAATCACAATGAGTGTAAGTGTTGTTAGTCCATCAATGATCTTCATGTGTATCCATATTACATGAATGCTTATTTTGAAATTGCACCTTGCAACTATATCCTTGATCATTAATACTATGAAAAAAACTTTACAACAATCACTTTGATGGTGGATCAATAACTTTAGTTATGAAAAAAATAATAATTTTATTGGAATATAAAATCATGAATAGATGTAAACACGCAATTCATGGACTTTCTTCAATATGCGATACTTCGATTAATTAGTGTTAAAAAATTTATCATATATTCATATTGCATCTCACTATTATGTATGCATTATAGAGACAACAAATGATTTATCAATTACTATAACAAATGATTTATCAACGTGTATATTTACTTTAAAATATCCCTCTATGATATATCTTTTCTTCATATGATATATACATCATAGTGATAATCTCTTGTGTATGCATACAAGCATCACATTGCACATCAATATTATCTTAGTTGCAAATTTATATTTGAGTATAAACTTTTACATATAAAGGAGTATGATTATATAAATATACAAGTGTTTAGATATAATGGTGTGTTTACAATATTTTTATAAATGTTACATATATATAAATATATATATATGTAACACTTTTATGAATATAATATTGTATATATATCACATTTATATAAACATTATAAATATTATATATTTATATACAAATTTATAAGTTATATAAATGTTTACAAATATGTTTAAACATTGTAAATGTTATATAAATATTATATAAAATATTATATAAATGGATAGTTTTATGTAAATGTTGTATAAATATTAATAAACATCTATACATATGTATAAATATTTATATATAACATTATATGTTTATATAAACATATCAATGTTTATATATACTATAATACACACACACACACACACACATATATATATATATATATTAATGTATAGACATTTATATATAATGTCGTATGATTATATAAATGTGTAAAATTTATATTTAATGTTATTTATTTATAATATTCTTGGAGACGATCAAATCTGAACCTATAAACATTGTGTTTCTTTTTTCTTAAGTTACAGAAGCAGAAAACATTAAACATACTTTTTTTTCTTAAGTTACAAAAGCAGAAAATAATAAGCATACATTGAGTATTTGAAATCAATAAAGCCCTGAAATATTAATCAGTAAAAGAACACTATTTACACTAACCAAATGTTGTTTCATTAATGGTGGAAAGTCGAAATCATATAAGTAATGTAAAAATAGAAGAAAGAAGAAGAAAAAATCATGGAAAATGAAAAAAAATTTAAAACCGATTAATTTGTATAAACCAAACTTTACTAGTGGTAATCAATTTGAGAGAGACATAGAAGTGTATTTAGTATTCTGAAGGAGAAGAACAATGATAATCTTACCTGGTAATAAGAAGAGGCAGAATTTGTAGGTTGCTCTCGTAGTCCTATTTTTTATTCTTATTCTTCTTATTCTTCTTATTCTTATTTTATATATAATTCTACTTATTCTTCTTATTCTTTTTTATTCTTCTTATTCATCTTATTTTTATATTCTTTATATTCTTCTTTTTGTTCTTATTCTTTTTATTTTTCTAATTCTATTTTTTCTTATTTTTATTATACTTGGTATTCATCTTATTCTTCTTTTTTTTAATCTTCTTATTCTTTTTATACTTCTTAATCTTTTTATTCTTCATATTCTTCTTATTATTTTTATTCTTCTTATTTATCTTATTCTTCATATTATTATTTTTCTTCTTTTCTCCTTATTCTTCTTATTGTTCTTTTCTTCTTTTTCTTATTTTCTTCTTATTCTTCTTATTGTTCTTTTCTTCTTTTTCTTATTTTCTTTTATTCTTCTTATATTTTTTATTCTTATTATTCTTTTTTTATTCTTTTTCTTATTATTCATCTTATTCTTCATTTTCTTCGTATTCTTCATTTTCTTCTTATTCTTCGTATTCTTCTTATTCTCCTTATTCTTCTTATTCTCCTTATTCTCCTTATTCTTCTTATTCTCCTTATTCTCCTTATTCTTCTTATTCTCTTTATTCTTCTTATTCTCCTTATTCTCCTTATTCTTCTTATTCTTTTTTTTAATGTTTGTTTTCTTAATTATAATAGCCCTCTCTTTTGGCCTCCTTATTCTCCTTATTCTTCTTATTCTTTTTTTTAATGTTTGTTTTCTTAATTATAATAGCCCTCTCTTTTGGCCGAGTAATACCATTGTTACAATCTAAGATACTACCCTTTGCCCCTTTACACCCTTTTAAGCAATTAAAAAAATATAGCAAGCAATTAATACTATCCTTCTATCTCTATTATGCCGAAACTCTAACTTTGATTCCATAGGATTTTCCTAATTTCCATTTTTATGAAATTTAGAAAAATTAAAAAGCTACATGTGCTTTCTGCTTGCCTGTCATGTAGAGACTTTCTGCTTGATTTTTCTACTTGAATTTTCTACTTGATCTTTCTACTTGAGCTTTCTATTTCACCATTATACCTACCTATCTTCTCATAGCTAAATTGCTTATATTTTCTTGCTTTTTCCTTTGCACCTTAATCAGCATCTCCTACTACAACTTTGGATATGCATCCACTAGTTACTACCTATATCTTTGTCCACTTATTTAGCTCCTACGTTTCACCACTCTCTTGCTACTGCTATCCTTTCTAAACAACATTCCTACTACTACCCTTGTTTGCGCCTTTTAGTGTCTTCCTAACTCTCTGTGCACTTGTATAGCTTCTTCCTTGACTATCACCTGTAGCCACATATCACGGCAAATAGACAATATAATCCTAGTTGTTGCTGCATGTCAGCATATAAGGTGCTCTCCCCTATTGTTTCTGTCTGCGTATAGAAGTAGTTACTATCAGTTAGTTGGCTGCAGCTTGTTTCTGCTATTATTATTGTGATCCTTCTAGTTCCTGCCAGGCTCTACTACTTCTAGAGCTACTTCTCTTCCATTCTTTTTCTCTATTTCAGACAAACAAACAAAGAATAAAAAACAACCAAGTTACATCTTCTTCTCTGCTCCTTTCTATGTGTCTTTATCAACCAAAGCCATAGAATAATCTGACAGTTGGACCAGCTTCATTTGCCTCTGCCACCTACCCTTTGAGAAAAAGAAACCAAACAAACAAATATACATCCATCACCTTCTCTCACTTGTTGCTACCTTTCTAGCAGCATCATGCCTTACCACCACCACTTGAAATAATATTCATTCCAAATTCTAACAAACAAAACCCTCTGTTAATTCTCTTAGCAGCACACTAATATTTATTCCTTCAAATTAACAAAAACCACAACCTACCGACAGACCTCCATAGGAATTAAAATAAATACTTGTAGTATATCTCCTACATGGGCCCCTAATAGTAAACTGATATATAATTTTCTTTGTAACTTGATTAAGCATTCCACAGGACCAGGATACTATTATCAATATACTTGTAGTCACACTATGGTTTATCTTTCAAAAAAAATTATCTTGTGAAAGATGAATTGGAACTACTGCATGTATACTAATTTTCCTTATATAAGGATGTATAGAATGCCACACCAAAATAAAAAATGTAAACTTTCAAGTTAGTTAATTTATTACATATTATGGGAATACTCAATGTTATCTACTTTTAGACTGCTTTTTTAATCTGTATTACAGAATGGTTTTTATTGAGGCTTGCTTCCTATAGGAGTCTAGCAGCTACTCACAATTAGAACTAATTGTTAACTTTCTGATATATAGAATATCTTATTTCATCTAGTTTGAGTAAACCTATATATTTAGCAGGCATGTTTTGTGAATAGAAGCCCTGATTTCCTAATTTTCCACCTTCTTTAGTTAGCTTATCAGCTACATGGTTCACTTCTCTAAATTTATGCATTATACTATAGTTTAATTTGTTGACCAATTGTTTGATTTCTTTTATATCATTTATATGATTCCATAACAATCTATGACCTTTAATAATACCAACTAACTTAAGTGAGATAGTTTGTATTTGAATTTTCTTTATTTTCTTATTTTTGCATATCTTTAAGCCAGACATAAGGGCCCAGATTTCAGACTGCATAGTAGTATTAGCTTTCAATTTACTAGTGAATGCCCACATCATCTTGCCATCAGAGTCTCTCAGAATTCCTCCACCTTTTGTTGTGACTATTTCTCTTTTAAAACTACCATATGTATTAAGAGCCATATTACATCTTGGAGGTTTATTCCATTGTATACTTGTAAAGCTTAATGATTTGGGCTTTTGAAACATTAGGTGCCCCCTATCTATATATTCTTTATTTTCTGAGTAGATTATATTCTTTATAGGATAAGCTTCTGAAATGATGTTTAGCTCTTTTTTAATTTCATATACTATATCTTTTACATTCATTTCAATACCCTCATATCTACTTCTGTTTTTGGCTTTACAAATACACCATATTACCAAAGGTGGGATGGTATTCTTAGTCATTTATGTACCGATTTAAGATTAGGCGCCCTCATCCATTTCTGAATTCTTTTTTTGAGAGTTTGGTTTTTATACTTTAAGCTCATTTCTTTTCAAATTTTTCTCATATCATTGAAGCTATTTTACCTTATGAAAATAGGTGATATGAGGTTTCTATTTTCATTTTGTAGCAATCACATTTAGAGACTAGATTTATGCCTTTTTTGTATGCAAGTATCTATTGGAATAAAGTTAGATATAGATTTCCATAAAAAATGTATTTTAAGCGAATTATTGTTATTCCTGCACCATTCAAATAAATCTTGTAGGGGTTTTATATTCCTAACTAGGTTCTTGGCTGATTTTAAGGAAAATAAGCCTTCCTTGTTTAACTTCCATTTCCAGCCAAACTTAGTAAGCACAACGTGTGTATCTACCATTTCTTTTTGCTTTAAAGTTTGTTTCCAAATTTGAGATTCATTGCTAATCTTGTTTATCCTGTTAGTGTCATTGTTTAAAAGATATTTTTCTCTCATATATGAAGCCCAAAGATTATTGTTCTTTTTTAACCTCCATCTTTTGTAGGCCATGCTTCAGCTATCTCCTCTAGCCTAGTAAATCCTAGACTCACTTCTTCTTTTGGAAAGCAAAGATCTTTCTATTTAATCCAATGAAAATTTGGTCTTTCGATCTTCTTTCCCCAAATGAAATTAGCCAGTTCTCCTTCTATTTTTTTAATGAAAAATTTTGGCGATTGCATAACCATTAGATTGTGCATTTGTATACTTTGAAGTACATGTGTTATGAGTGTAATTCTTCCACTCATGTTCAACGATTCAATTTTCCAGCCTGCAATCTTGTGCCTAAGCTTAACAAGCAAAAAATCTAAGTGTTCTAATTGAATTCTGCCTTCATATAATGGACACCCAAGATAAGAGAGAGCACCTTTCATGTAAGAGAAACCTGTGTTCTTTTTTATCCTATGTATTAAGCTAGGAGGAGCTTTCTTTGATATTTTAAATTAGCATTTATTTCTATTTAGCACTAGACCCATTTCTTTTTCCATTGTTTAAAAAATTTTCATTAAATTTATTATAGATCTATTATTACCATTGGTGAATAAAATGATATCATCTGCATATGCTAGACAACTGATTTGAGGAGTGTCTCTATATTGCCTAAAAGTGTATATGTCCCCTTTTTCTATTTTAATTTTCAAGTTAACTATAAATAATTCCAAATATATGTTAAAAAGAGAAGGTGATATGGGATCTCCTTTTCTTAACCCTTGGGTGGGCTTAAACTTTTTCCCCTTTTCCTCATTTATAATAATCTTGAACCAAGTACTAGAAATGCATCTAAAAATTAATTTTTCCATGCTTCTGCAAAACTCATTTTTTTCATGGTAAAGCATAAAACCTATCAATCTTCTCTATCAAAAGCTTTCGATAGCTCTAATTTAAAAATTACATTATGCCATCTAGATTTGGAGGATAACTCTTTCACAAGCTCTTTAGCTAGGCATATGTTCTTCATAATCAATCTATTTTTCATAAATCCTGATTGTTCATTTGAAACAATTTTAAGAAGAATAAGTCCGAGTCTATTTTGCAATGGTTTCGCCAGAATTATATATATGGAATTGCAGGCAGATGGGTCGGTAGTCCTCTCCTTTTTGGGAGGTTTTCTTTTTGGGAAAAAGGACTATATGAGTTAGTGCCCACTTTTTATTAATTTCTGCTCCACAGAAGAACCAATGAATAACATGAATAATAACTTGTTTAATTATATCCTAGCAAGCTTGGAAAAACATGGAATTCCTATTGTCTAGTCCAACTGCACTATCCTTATCCATGCTAAAGATTATGTTTTTGATTTCCTTCTCTTCTGGGAATTCCATTAGATTCTTATTATCCTCATCATTAATTTTTTTTTTATGTTTTGTAAAAATTTATGCACTTTCATCCTATTATTATCTCATAGTAATGTTTTATATATGCCTTCAAGAAAATTTTTAATTTCTATCTTATTTTCTAACCATATTCCTACATTGTTTTTAATTCCATTTATCTTGTGTTTTTGAATCTTAATTTTCAAAACCAGCTGAACAAATTTTGTGTTTTGGTCTCCCTCTTTTAATCATTTTAATTTTGCTCTCTGTTTCTAGAAAATTTCCATGTAAACTTTTAGTTTAAGTTCACCTTGTACCTTATTAAGCTTACAAAGATTGCTTATGCTATGTTTTCTATCATTTTCTTGTTCTAAGTTATCAATTTTCTATTCTATCTTTATAATGCTTTTGTTGATATTACCAAACTTATTTTTATTCTAGTTTATTAAACATGATTTCAGCCTATCTAATTTAACAATGAGTATCTGATTTGGGTTACCTTTAACTGGCTGCAACCAAAACTCTTTCACCATGTCCTGGAAGTTATCATGCAGGCACTACATGTTCTAAAAATTAAATGCAGTGTTTTTATTTCTTGTTTTTTGATGGAATATAAGAAGAAGATTATGATCTGAACCAAATCTGTTCAGGTGTTTGACCCCTATGTTTCCAAAAGAATCTAGCCACTTAGAGTTGAAGAGGACTCTATCTAGTCTAGAACAGATAGCTCCTTTCTTTTTACTATTGTTTGTCCATGTAAAATTTGAACCTAAAATGTTAGCTTCTAGTAAATTACATATAGTGATTGCTTCAGTGAAGTGATCACTAGCTTATAAATTTTTAGGTATGCCGCCCTTTTTTTCTGATGCATTTTTAATAGTATTAAAGTCTTCTCCTATTTTCCAAGGTGTGTTTTGAGTGATATATCATCGATGGTTTTGCAGAGTTCTTTTCTTTTTTCTTTAAAGTTACTAGTATAAACTACTGATATGATTACTAGTTTACATTTATTTAGGCTAAGATTTATTATTTGTTCATATTTCTCAATCTTTGTGATATCCAAATAATCTTTCCACATTACCCATATTTTATTGGCTTTATTGGAAAATGAATTCATGAAATCTAACTTATTCTTATATTCTTCCCGTTGATTTTTATATACCATTGGTTCTGCTAAAATTATTAGTGAAGTTTTATTTAATCTTATCATTTTTTTATTTGGTTTAAGGATGGGGAGTTGGCTATTCCCCAGATATTCCAGAATAAGTATCTAAACATTATTTGAGCATTTTAGTTGAGCTCTTGTTTTACACTTTGTATCTTAGGTTTTGTTTAGTTGATTTTTTGTATTACTTGTCTTTTTTGTGAGATTAGGCCTCTGAATTAATTCAAACCTTCCCCCCTTGTCTATAATAGGCAATTGTAGACTTATAATCTTCAGTTCCTCTAAGGCCCTTTCTCTATTAAATATTTCTGATCTCTTCTTTTCAATATCAATGTCATCTTTAAACTAAATAGGGTAATTTATATCTGAAGTGGTTATGATATGATTGTAGCTTTTAATGTCTACATCAGAATCAGCTTCAGAACTGGAAAACCACCCCTCTTTCTCTTCTGTATTTGTATATTTTTTAGGTTTTATGATTCTAATAACCAAATCTTTAACTTTATCCATCATAGTTCTAATTTTTTCTTCCTCTATTTTATTTTTAATTTGGACAAAATTGTTATTAGCAGTTTCTGTTAATGGGGAAAGAAATTCTATTAGTATAACATATTTAATAGAATTTTCAGATTGATTACCCATACCCTCCTCATTGATTTTCTCCTGATTATTTAAGTGACTGTAAACCCATTTCTCCTATTCTTTACCCAGGTTCTCAGAAAACAATTTATCACTAGACTTAGCAATACATTTCTATGTTGAGTGTCCCTTTTTTTTACATTTTCCATAGTAGCTAGGAAGTTGTTCAAAGATGGTAGACTACCAATAGCAATTTTCTTCATTTAGTCCAATCCATATCCTTTGAGGGAAAGAAAATTGTAAGTTAACTTCAATAAAAATTCTTGCCACAATTGGTTTAGAAAGTGTGGTAGTGGCCCCATCCATCAATAGAGGATTTCCAATAATATTAGAGATGGAGAAGAGAGACAATTTAATGAAGAAATGAATGAGTAGTTGAGGTAGGAGAAACAATATCAGAAAAAAAAGGGTTTTCTTCCTTCGTGTTGAATTCTACCATCCATTTGAATGTTCTCATAGGGAAACCAGAGATATTCCAATTATCTTTAGTCCACATGCGAAGGTAGTCCTCTTCTATGAAAGGTTGCATCAAGATGTGTTTGTTGTCAATAGCTCCCACCTTTGCCAAGCCTTTGAGTTTTAGGGAGAAGAAGAAGTATAGTATTTCATTGATGAGGGAGTGCCCGTTGGAGAATTTCCTAATGAGTGCTAATTTGTGAGCTTCGAGAGGTTGGCAATTTCTTCAAGGAAGAAGAAAATTGTGGGTTCTCCATTTTTATCTGAGAACTTCTTGTAGGAGTAGCAGAGAAATGGTATGTGTTTGGAAAATGATTTTTTATATGCAAGATAATCAATTTCTTCTATTTTTACTTCTTATTCTCTTTATTCTTCTTATTCTCCATATTCTTCTTATACTTATTATTCTTTTTATTCTTCTTATTCTCTTTATTGTTCTTATTCTTCTTATTCTCTTTATTCTTCTTATTCTTCTTATTTTTCTTATTCTTCTTATACTTCTTTTCTTCTAATTCTTTTTTTCTTATTATACTTTATTTTCTTCTTATCCTTTTTATTCTTCTTATTCTTCTTATTCTTCTTATTCTTGCTATTCTTCTTATTCTTAATATTTTTCTTATTCTTCATATTCTTCTTATTCTTCTTATTCTTCTTATTCTTCTTATTCTTCTTATTCTTCTTATTCTTTTATTTTACTTATTTTATCTTATTCTTCTTATTATTCTAATTTTTTTTCTTATTATTCTTATTATTCTTCTTATTCTTCTTTTCTACTTATTTTTCTTATTATTTTTATTCATGTTATTCTAGTTATTCTTCTTATTCTTTTTATTCTTCTTATTCATGTTATTTTAGTTATTCTTCTTATTCTTCTTTTTTTTTAAGGAGTTTATTAATATTAACCCTCTCCTTTGGCGGAAGAATACCATTTGTACAAACTAAAATCTACCCATTCCCCACTTACAACCTTAACCTCTAACATCAAACTTAAAATTTAAATTAAAATTAAAATTGCTAGTCATCTATCCTAGAGAATAATTTGCAATGAATGCACTTATTTGAGGTTAGCTTTAAATTTCTTGCGTATAGCTTTAACAATCCTTGATATAATCTTTGGCATCCGATTGAGCTCCTACTTCTTCGTGGGGTTTCCATAAGTTTCTGCCCTCTTAGACTCCTGGTTTATGCTTATTTTATATTGACTTTACTGATTTCCTACAAAAGAAAGCAACATGTCTACATGCTCATTCATTCATCTAGTTTACCTTATGGCTGCTCTTGCTTCCTGCCTTTGATTTTATCTTTTGCTCTTTAACCTCTTTTGATCCTACTTAATAAAGCTATCAAATTGCTCCAAGTGATTAATTCTGCACTTTATCTTGTCTCCATTTCTGCTTACATCGGTGCCCCTTTAAACACTCATAAGCTGATTCTTCCAGCTTTAGACAGCTGCCAGATCAGTCTCATATTCTAGACACTTACAAGTCCAAATAAACTATAAACTACCGTAAATTAACACATGACTTTTCACAACATTCACACATAGCCACTTAACTTAAACATTAAAATGGACTGTAAACCATCAATAACAAAACAGCACATGCTCTAAGATTCCAAAATTCCAGCAGCTGCTGGATTTTCTAGTTATTTTTACAAGGTACTTCGCTGCTAAGAAAAAAGAAATAACAGTAAAAAATGCTAACAACCAATATCTTACCTTACCCTATTACCTTCGCCTCCATAATGTTCATACCTGTTTACCTGCAGAGACAGAAATTCCCATGCACAGAGGCTATCACAGTACCATAACAATTAATAGCTTATATTCTTATAATTCTTATATTTTATTCTTTTTGTTAATACTACCCTTCCTAAATCTTAAATAAGGAAAGACCTTCCTATCTAATCTCGCTATTCCTTTTAGTTTTTCTGGCATCGAACCCTCATCAAATTCATGTTCTCCTCTTATCGAACCTAATCTTGCAAGGCTATCCGCCAAAGTATTGGCTTCTCTATATATATGTAAGATTGATGCATTAAGCATAGAATCTACTTGAATTTGTATATTTTTTAAATCTAACTTTTTACAGACATTTAATCCTATATTCAAAGCTTTAATCTCCGAGTGGAGAGCTGAGGATGCTTCAGTAGCCAATGTAAATGCTTTTATAACAATCCCATTTGAGTCCCTTATTATCCCCCCTACACCTGCTATACCAGTGTCCCTATTGAAGCTAACATCCGTGTTTAGTGATATTTTACCTTCCGGGGGCCTATTCCAACTTATACTCTTTACCCATCCCTATTTAGTATTTGTAATAGTGAGGCCCCAGATCATTCCAGCTACCTTATTTAAACATAAACCATCAACTTTTATAGGGGTTATACTAGATATATTTCTGATTTCTTTAATTATATCTTTTATAATTTCATTTGAATTCATTCTTATGCCCTCAAATTTACTCTTATTATGAGCTTTCCATAGGCACCATATTACTATATGAGGTAGATTCTGAGTAAGCCAATTTTTGATATGACTACTAGAGTTTTCATTTTCCCAATTCTTAATTCTTTCAATTATTCTATCCTCTTTTTTACTTATTTGTTTTAGGTCTCCTAATTCCCTCCAGACTGCTGCAGCGATTCTTCCACTTGAAAGTAGATGATCCATTGATTCTTCTTCTACAAAGAAACATTCACATCTGGAAGCCATTTTAATATCTTTTCTTTTCACATTAGGATCTACAGGCAATGCGTTTACCAGAACTTTCCATGCCAGCGAGCACATTTTCTGCGGAATACCTACTTTCCAGGCCCTAGTTAAATAAAGATTGCACGAGTTTTTTCTTTCTAATCAATTCTTTTACTGACTTTAACGTAAAATTACCTTGTAGATTAAGGGTCCATTTCCATCGCGATTTTTTCAGTAATGAGTGAGCATTTACTATTTCCGTTTGTTTTTCCAATGCTTTCTAGTTATTTGATTTCTACTTAAGGCGATTGTGTTTTTGTTATAGATATTTTGCCCGCATATATTTTGCCCAGACGGAATCATTTTCTTTTATCCTCCACCAACTTTTATAGTCCCAGGCAGTCGCCATGTCCTGTAAATTAATGATGCCTAACCCTACTTCCGCTTTTGGATAAAAGATATCTTCCCAATTTTTCCAATAAATTTTCTGCTTTGCATTTTTTTTACCCCATAAAAAATTTGACATTTCCATTTCTAGTTTATTTGTGAATTTCTTAGGTGGGTGTATGACTGATATAATATGTACCAGTGTACTTTGAAGAACATGGGAGATTAATGTAATCCTCCCCCCAGACCCTAATAGATCTACTTTCCAACCTGTTATTTTCTTTCTCATTTTATCTTGTAAAGGCATTAGATAATTTTCTCTCAGCCTTCCTTCGTATATAGGGCAACCTAAATATACTAAAGCATCTTTATTATGTTTAAAACCCGTTATGTTTTTAATTTTTTTTACCACTTTTTCCGAAGATTTTTTTGCTAACATAAATTGACTTTTATTTTTATTAAGGGCTTGACATGTTTACTTCTCAAATAATTGTAGAAGGTCCATAAGGTTCTTCATTGAACTTTTATTCGCATTTGTGAAAATAATAATATCTTCTGCATAAGCTAAACAACTTATTCTCGGAGTATTTTTTGGCTGTCTAAAGGGGATTATTTTGCCCTCTGACATTCTTTTATTTAAATTAAGAATTAACAATTCTAAGTACATATCAAATAATAATGGCGATAATGGGTCCCCCAGTCTCAAGCTACGCCTTGGTTTGAATTCTTCACCTTTCATTCCATTTACCATGATTCTAACCCAAATGCTTGAAACACATCTATATATTAAATCAATGCATGTTTCAGAGAAGCCAAATTTCCTCATAACGAAATAGAGTGTATGCCATTCTACTCTATCAAATGCCTTAGATAAATCTAGCTTAACTACTAAGTTACTTCCCCTCGTTTTAAATGTTATTTCTTTCATCATTTCTGATGCTAATCTAATATTTTCAATCATTAATCTATTCTTAACAAACCATGTTTGCTCCTGTGATATTATAAATGATAAAATATTACTTAGTCTGTTTTGAATTATTTTAGCAAGGATCTTATAAATTGCATTACATAAACTTATAGGCCTAAAATCCTCACATTTTTGTGGTGATTCTTTTTTAGGGATTAGTACTATGAAAGAGTTTGCCCATGCCTTAGGAATGTCCGCCCCTACAAAAAAACTGGCAATTGCAGGAACAAGATCTTTTTTGATAATGGGCCAGTTTAACTGAAAAAAATAATTATTCCAGCCATCTGGCCCTGCTGCACTATCCTTGTCCAGATTAAACACTGCATTTTTAATCTCTTCTTCCTCCAGGATCTTCTCCATCATTTGATTTTGTTCTAGTGAGATGGCTGTGTTGATCCCATCCATTAATGAGTTTCCTACCTGAGGAGCCTGTCTGCATAGATGGCTTTTAAAAAATTCCTCAAAGAGGATTCCTAGCTGCTTGTCATCTTCAACCCATGTTCCCTCATTAGTTTTAAGGCCCTTGATTTTATTTTTTTGAGCCTTTATTTTGCACTTGTTATGAAAAAATTTAGTGTTTCTATCTCCATCTTTCAACCATTTAATTTTTGAACACTGTTTCCAGTATACTTCCTCCATATGCAAATTAAGCCTCAAATCCCCTTTAGCCTTATTTAGTTCCTGTCTCATTACCTCTTTGTTATTATTATCGTATTCTAATTTTAGTTTTTCTACTTTTTCCTCAGCTTGCTTTATTATTTGATTTAGGTTTCCAAAGACTTCTTTATTCCATATTTTTAGACATTTTTTTAATCTATGAAGCTTAACCATTAATACTTGCATCGGTTTCCCCACTGCTGGCTCCATCCAGGATTCAGTTACCAATTTTTCAAAGCCAGCATGCTTTTCCCACATATTTTGAAATTTATAGTTACCTGAGACTCGGTTAATCTTATAGATTGTAATGAGCAATGGGCAATGATCCGAACAGGTTCTATTTACATGTCTAAGCCCTGTAACCCCATGCAAAGCTACCCACTTAGCATTACACAGTACTCTGTCCAGTCAGGCCCAAATTGTGCCTCTTTTACTCAAGTTATTACACCAAGTGTAACTTGAACCTGTGAAATCTATTTCCATTAATCTCGAGCTTGAAATCGCCTCATTAAATTGTGGCATTGCTATTGGATCCGGGGTTTTACCTCCTTTCTTTTCTTGAATGCTCCTGATTATATTGAAATCACCTCCTATAATCCAGGGTGCATTCCTGGTTGCAATATTCTGCATTTCCTCCCACAGTGCTAACCTTGATTTTTTATCATTTTTAGCATATACAACCGATATTATTTCATTTGTTTCATTATTTATTTTAAAATGCACTACCTGTTCTGTATCTTTTAAGATTTCAATATCTAAATAATTATGCCACATTATCCAGAGTTTACTATTTATATTAGCATATGCATTGTTAAACCCTAGTTTTTGGCTGTAGTTGATTAATTGATCCTTCTGGATCATAGGTTCCACAATGACTACTAGAGGAATTCTATGGATTTTAATTAATTGTTTTAACCTATTTATCGAGGGATTATTAGCAACCCCTCTGATGTTCCAATAAAGGTATCTATCCATTAATTCCTAGCTTATTTTGGGATCTAGTTGTACACTTAGTATCATATTTTTTGTTTAAATATTTTTTCCTATTCCTTGGGGTCTTAACTGCATTTGAATTTACTTGTATTTTTTCATAATATTTATCCTGCCATCCAAGCTGCATTGCCATTATTTTTATGTCTACCTTGGCTTGAGTTCTAGTGAGCTTTGTCCAATCTTCCTCTTAAATATCCAAATCATCCGTCCCCTTTTCTATATAAAATGCATGATATTCTTCTTCTCTACCTATTGAAGGACAGCTAAACACCTCTGCATCTTCCTCTGGGAAATCCAAGAGGTCATCCTCTTTCCAGTTATAGTCCTCCAGCTTTTCTTTTAAAATTATTCTAGTTTTAATTTTCTTGTTCCTCTTCTTTCTACCCTTTACCTCTTCCCATTTTTCTTCTACCTCTAGCATATCTCCTTCCTCCATGCTTCCGTCATGAGTTATTCTGTTACTAGCCTCTCCCTCTCCTAATAAATGACCCACATTCTCTCTCATATACCCCTCTTCTTCCTCCATTAAACCTGCCTCAATTACAGGTTTCTCTCCATCCCCTCCCTCCTTCCTAATCCATCTTTCTACCATTCTTTTTCTACCTTCTAACCCTTGCACATTTTTTGATTGTTCTGTACCCATCTTACACACATCCGATTCATGCCCAAGTCTCTTACATTTTATGCAATAAGTAGGCAGATTTTCGGGAATAACAGGTTGCCAAAACCCATTATTCTGCCCATCTTTTCCATTACCGATCCAGATCATACTAGGTGGCTGAGTGAGTAGGTTACACTCTACACACACGCGAGCCTTGCTTGGCTTTGCAATAGAAACTGTAGCTTCATCACGAATAACAGGTTTACCCAAACAAGATGAAATTGTGTAGAGAGATTGAGAGTTAAAAAAATATAATGAAAGATTCGGTAAGGAAAACCATACCGGGGCTAGAGGCGCCTCCTCCTGTGGACTGAACTCCTTCGTCCACCTCAAGACGCGCATGGGGAAGCCGTTCGCTTGCCATAGACCTCTATGCCATAAGCGGTAGAAGTCTTCAATCATAAAACACTGCAAGAAGATGTGCTTTGCGTCATAGTCGGCTAGCTTCACCCTTCCCGTAAGCTTTAACGAGGAGATAAACGGTTGTATTTCCTTCGAGCGAGGCCTTCCATGAGAAAACTTACAAATCAACATATATTCAAAGGGGTCCATGAACTTACGCATCTCTTCTGTTGAAAAAAAAAATTACGGGACTCCCGTGTTTGTTTCCGAAGCTACATGTGGGAGGCACGGGCTCTCTTAATATCGATGCAAAAGACTTATTGTTTAGTAATAAGTCTTTTTGCTCCATTTTGAGCTTGAGAGGAGCTTGATTTGAGCAACAATGGTGAATTTCTCTCTCTAGAAAGTTGTATTTTCTCTATCTAGAAGTTGAGAGCATTTTTTCAGATAATTATGTTCTCTTCTTCTTATTCTTCTTATTATTCTTATTCTTATAATTCTTCTTATTCTTATTTTTTTTCTAATTCTTCTTTTCCTTCTATTTCTTTTTAATCTTTTTATTCTTGTTAATCTTCTTATTCTTCTTATTCTTATTATTCTTATTATTATTATTATTATTCTTATTCTTCGTATACTTATTATTCCTTGTATTATTCTTATTATTATTCTTATTCTTTTTTTTTAAAAGGTTGTTTTATTATTAATTATCACCCTCTCTTTTGGCGGAGGAATACCATTTTTACAAACTACTTCTACCCTTATCCCTTTTACACCTACTTTAAACCTAATCTAGAATACATAGAGTAAAATATAAACTTTCATATCCTTCAACTAATCATTTGTCAAATATTGATACACTTTATATCTTTTGGGTTTTCTGCCAAAGCCCTATTTGTGTGGGGCCTTTTCTTTCCATATTTTTAATCTCTCTCATAGTACTCCCCTCTGCTGTCTTCATACATGTCCAGGCTGAATGCTCTCATGAGCAACTCAAGACAGATAACACTTGGCCTATTAAATGCGCAGCCGTAAGAATTCTGAGACACTGCCTCCAAGCCGGCTCCTCCAACCAGCCGTTTCCCTTTCTAGCTTTGTCCAGCCTGCTTTCCTTTTAGTTGACCAATGCTGAGAACCTCCTTGCTGCAGCTTGACTTGACCTGAAAAAATACAACCAAAAAACCTACCAAACACAAGCTCTCCTTATCCGACTTCCCTCAGGACCGGGAAGCTATCTATTTCTACTCTTATCCCGTGCCAACTGCAGAGAAATCTGACAGAATCTCAGCAGTGGGTTCTCCTGACAGCAACAGGGGGCAGCAACATACAACAGCAAATCCTAATAGCTACAGACAGTAACAGACAGCAACAACAAGAGTTATCCTGACAGCAAATTGTCAGCAACAGGGGCACACTACATGTGCTTTGGCAGCAACAGACAGCAACTAATCTCAGTAAAGGCTCTTTATTTGGTATTGTCATGGAGGCACTTTAGCAGCAGCATCCACTTAGTGCTGCTCATGCGGACGAACCTCTATCCCTCCTTTCCCCTGTGCAACTGGCTCAAATCTTCACAAGATTCCAGCCTACTTCCTTCGTCATGTAATCGTTGTTGATCCTAGAACAAAACCAAAGAGAAAACAAAAAAACAACAACCATGCCTACAGAACTTGACACCCTACTACCCTTTAACATAGGCAAGCTCCAAACTTCTGTTGAACCCTACTACCAGAACAAAAAAAACAGCAACTAATACAACATTAGGCATGCTCCAAAGTGTAGAATACTCCCCTTTAACATACTGCAAGGAAAAGACAGAATTTATCCTGCAAAGAAAATCAGAATACATCCTTTCTGCAGAGGTTATCGACTTCTGCCATAATGCGGAAAGAAATTCTAATTTGCATACATATTATTTTAACAACCATACAATATAGCTATGCACCATTCTGCCAAAATGCAGAATTAATATATACTACAATGGGATCTCCTTCATATATATCCATTTGGCTCAATCTCCATCCTTCCATTCCATTTAATTGTGAGATAGAAATTCTCTGCAAATGAATTCCCACACAATCCAGCAAACAGATGAGACTATGTCATATCTTCGTGGTCTGTTTATTTGTTCTTATATAAGGAAAACCCATTTTATCTAAACATGCTATTCCCTTTAGTTTATTTGGCATGAATTTCTCATTATAATCTATATTTCCTCTGGTGGTGCCTATTTTAGATAGACAGTCCGCTAGATTATTGGCTTCTCTATAAATATGTATTATTGAGGCCTTCAGTTCTTCCAAAAGATTAAGAATAACTTCTAGATCCTCTTCGTACCTCCATAAAATTTTCTTATTAAATACCGTATCGACTAGTAATTTTGAGTCTACCTGAACTTTAACGTTTTTAAAGTTTAGCTGCTTACATATCTCTAACCCTGATTTTAATGCTCTGATTTCTGATTCTAAAGCCGAGGATGCCCTACTAGATCTGGTAAATGCTCTCTGTACTGTCCCTGTATGATCTCTTATTACCCCGCCTCCTCCTGCTATTCCAGTGTCCCTACTAAAACTCCCATCCGTATTAAGTGAAAGTTTGCCAACCGGCGGAGCATTCCACTATATACATTTAGCCCATTGCTGTTTTAACACAATGTATGTGAGATCTCATTCTTTCTCAAGCTTCTTTTCTTGTTTAAATCCTGTATTACTATCGGTTTTATTATTGATATATTATATATCTTCTTTTTAATATCTTTTATAATTTCTGTTAAGTTCATCCTTATATTTTCATATTTACTTTTGTTTTTAGATTTCCAAATACACAAAATAATTAGATGTGGCAGTTTCTGATTAAGCCATTTCCTGGCGGGGCTTTTCATGTTTACTTTTTCCCATTTTTTAACTTTATCAATTAATCCATCTTCTATTTTACATATTCTTTTTTTCCCTTCCATCTCTCTCCGTATTATTGTTGCAATGGGACCATTCGAAAGCAAATGATCGGTTGTTTCAACCGCTTGAGAACAGCATTCGCATCTTAAAGCCATGTTTATCCATTACTTTTGTACATTTCTATCTACCGGTATAGCGTTCAATAATGCCTTCCATGTGAAGGAGCACATTTTTTGCGGGACATTATCTTGCCATACCCATTTGAATAGAGTTTGTACCGGTTTTTTCTTTCTGACCAAATCTTTTGCCGATTTGAGGGAAAAGTTTCCTTGTGGTGTTAACGTCCATTTCCAGCCACTCTTCTTTAGTATAGAGTGTGAGTCTACTATCTCTTTTTGTTTTTCCATTGACTTCCAACTGTTAGAAGCTTTCTTAGAAGTCTTATTTTTATTATCTAAATATTTTACCCGCATATATTTAGCCCATAGATTATCACTTTCTTTAAGTCTTCACCAGCTTTTACAGTCCCAGGCAGCTGCCAAGTCCTGGAGGCTCATAAGACCTAAGCCTGCTTCCTCTTTCGGATAACAAATACTTTTCCAGTCATTCCAGTGTAGTTTATTTTTGCCTTGTTTTTTACCCCATAAGAAGTTTTCCATTTCTGATTCGAGTTTTTTAATAAATTTTTTTGGGGGATGTATCACTGATAATATGTGTGTGAGTGTGCTTTGTAATACATGTGAAAGCAACGTAATCCTTCCCCCAAATCCCAGGAGCTCGACTTTCCATCCTGCTATTTTTTTCCTTAATTTGTCTTGAAGGTAGGTTAGATATTCTTCCTTCAACCTCCCCTCATATATCGGACAACCTAGATACATTAATGCCCCTTTAATTTCCGCAAAACCTGTTATATTTTTTATTTTATCTACTAACTTTGGTTTTGCATTTTTTGCAAGCATAAACTGACATTTACTTTTATTAACCATTTGGTCTGTTTCTTTTTCAAATATTTGCAAAAGATCCATAAGATTCATTAAAGACTTTGTGCTAGCATTAGTAAATATTATAAAGTCATCTGCGTAGGATAAACAACCAATTTTGGGTGTATTCCTTGGTTGTCTGAATGACATTATTTTACCTTCGGATATTTTCTTATTCAAGTTTCTTATTAATAGTTCTATATATATATCAAAGAGAAGGGGGGATAACGGATCCCCTTGCCTTAAACTTTTATTTGGTTTAAATTCCTCACTTAACTTACCATTTACCAAGACTCTTACCCAGGTGCTTGAAATACATCTATAAATTAAATCTATGGTCAGCTCAGAGAAGCCGAAACTTCTTAACACAAAGCAAAGGGTATCCCATTCCACTCTATCGAAGGCTTTCGATATATCTAGTTTGAACCACTAAGTTTTTTCCTCTAGCTTTACCACCTATTTTTTTCATCATTTCTGAAGCAAGTTTTATATTATCAATCATTAATATGTTTTTAACAAAACCAGTTTGTTCCTGAGATATTATTGTAGGTAAAATTAAGCTTAGCCTATTTTGTATTATTTTGGCCAATATTTTATACATAGCATTACATAAACTTATTGGTCTATAATCCTCACATTTCTGTGGTGATTCTTTTTTAGGAATTAGTACTATATAAGATTTTGCCCATGATTTTGGGATTTCCGCCCCTACAAAAAAACTTGCAATTGCAGGGACTAGCTCAGTTTTAATCGTGTTCCAGTTTACCTGATAGAAATAGTTATTCCAACCATCAGGTCCTGCAGCACTATCTTTATCCAGACTAAAGACAGCTTCTTTGACTTCTGGTTCTTCTGGGATCAATTCCATTAATTGGTTTTGAGCTTCCGTAATGGTCATCCTAATCTCTTGCATTAGAGAATTATCTGTCCTACATGACTGACTACATAGTTGATTTTCAAAGAAAATTTTAAAGAGAGCACCTATTTCCTTTTCCTCTTCTACCCATTTTCCTTCTTTATTTATTAGACCTTTGATTTTATTTTTTTGAGATTTTATTTTAGACATATTATAAAAAAATTTAGTACTGCGATCCCCATCCTTTAACCATTTTATTTTTGCTCGTTGTTTCCAATAAATTTCTTCCATGTGTAATTTCAATCTCAGTTCTCCTTTAGCCTTACTTAATTCTATCCGAGTTTCATTGTTATTCGTGGAGTCAAAATCTTCCTCCAGCTTGGCTACTTTTTCTTCTAAGATTTTTAGTTCCTGGTTTAATTTTCCAAAAACCTATTTATTCCATGTTTTTAAACAAGCTTTTAGCCTCAGAATTTTAATTGATAGAACTTGCATCGGTTTACCCTCTGCTGGTTCTTTCCAAGACTCTCTGACGAGTCCTACAAAGATCGCATGCTTTACCCACATATTTTGAAATTTAAAATTAGATGTATTACCCTGGTAACTTTGTATCGTGATAAGCAGGGAGCTATGGTCAGAACAAGTTCTATTTAGGTGTCTAAGCCCCATAATCCCTTGTGAGGTGACCCACTTTATGTTACACATAATCCTATCCAGTCGAGCCCAGATAACTCCTCTTTTTTTCCAATTGTTGCACCAAGTATATCTTGAACTGCTGAAATCAATTTCCATTAGATTCGTAATGGCTATTGTAATATTAAATTGTTTCATGGCTACCTTATCCAGTGATTTGCCTCCCTTCTTTTCTTGAGGGCTTCTAATTATGTTAAAGTCGCCTCCTATAAACCAAGGTAAATTTCTACTTGTTATATCTTTCATTTCTTCCTATAAGGCCAACCTAGATTGTTTGTCATTTTTTGCATAAACTGCTGAGATTATTTGATTTGTGCTCTTATCTAATTTGAAATGTACTATTTGTTCAGTATCTTTTATTATTTCAATTTTCAATTTACTGTGCCATAAAATCCAGAGTTTACTATTTAGATTAGCATACGCCTTATTAAATCCTAAAATTTCTCTATATTTATTTAGCTGATCTTGCAGAACCATTGGTTCTGCAATAATCAGTAGTGAGATTTTGTGTTCTTTAATTAAAAGTCTTAACCTATTTATCGTGGGGCTATTAGCTACCCCCCTAACATTCCAATATAGGCATCTATCCATTAAAAACTAATTTAGCTTGAGCTCGAGTTGTGCGCTTAGATTCATAAGAGCTATTAGCATATTTTTTTGTGTTTCTTACTGTTTTAGGAGTGTGAGGAATTTCATACCTAATCTCTTATATTTTACCTGCTTTCCAAGCACCATGGCCATTTGCTTTAGGGCCTCCATGGATTGGGTTCTTGAAAGATTCCCCCAATCTTCATTATAAATATTTATATCATCCTTTGCTTTCGCCTCAGGCTCTTCTTGAGATTCTTCCCCTTTATGAATTGAAGGGCAGCTGAAAATTACCGAATCTTCTTCAGAAAAATCCAGAAGATCCTCGTCTATCCACGCATCATCATCAAATCTTTCTTTCAATACAATTCTTGTTTTAGATGCTTTTTTGTTATATTTTCTCTTGTGTTTTACCTCCTCCCATCCTTTATTTAAGCTAACCTCATTCTCTATCCCCAAGTTCGGCTCTTTCAAGGTTCCTTCATCATGGGTAATATTTGGATAATCTAGAGGGATGCTTGAAATTATTCCATTATTCAGATCTCCCTTCAGCTGGATATTTAGAACCGAAGCCTCCTCTTTCCTTACCCATTGCATCTCCTTCCTACCTCCTCCCTTCAGCTGGATATTCAGATCTCCCTTCAGCTGGATATTTGGATATTCTTATTCTTCTTATTCTTATTATTCATTTTATTCTTCTTATTCTTCTTATTATTCTAATTCTTCTTATTATTCTAATTCTTCTAATTATTCTTATTATTCTTTTCTTATTATTCATATTATTTTTCTTATTCTTATTATTCTTCTTATACTTCTTATTCTTCTTATTCTTCTTATTCTTATTATTATTATTATTCTTATTCTTATTCTTCGTATATTTATTATTCCTTGTATTCTTCTTATTCTTATTATTATTCTTATTCTTCTTATTCATCTTATTCTTCTTATTCTTCTTATTATTCTAATTCTTCTAATTCTTCTTATTCTTCTTATTATTCTAATTCTTCTAATTATTCTTATTCTTCTTATTCTTCTTTTCTTCTTTTCTTCTTTTCTTATTATTCATCTTATTTTTCTTATTCTTATAATTCTTCTTATTCTTATAATTCTTCTTATTCTTATTATTCTTCTTATTTTTCTTATTCTTCTTATTCTTCTCATTCTTTTCATTCTTCTCATTATTTTCATTCTTCTCATTCTTTTCATTATTCTCATTCTTCTCATTCTTCTCATTCTTCTCATTCTTCTCATTATTCTTATTCTTCTTATTCTTCTTATTCTTCTTATTCTTTTTATTCTTCTTATTCTTTGTATTTTTCATATTCTTCTTATTCTACTTATTCTTCTTATATTTCTTATTCATGTTGTTCTAGTTATTCTTCTTATTCTTTTTATTATTCTTATTCTCATAATTCTTATTCTCATAATTCTTATTCTTATAATTATTATTATTCTTATTATCCTTCTAATTCTTCTTATCTTCTTTTCTTCTATATATTCTTATTCTTTTGATTTTTTTATTCTTATCATTCTTCTTATTCTTCTTATTCTTCATATTCTTCTCATTATTTTCATTCTTATCATTCTTCTCATTCTTCTCATTCTTCTCATTCTTCTTATTCTTCTTTTCTTCTTTTCTTCTTTTCTTATAATTCATCTTATTTTTCTTATTCTTATAATTCTTCTTATTCTTATAATTCTTCTTATTCTTATAATTCTTCTTATTCTTATTATTCTTCTTATTTTTCTTATTCTTCTTATTCTTCTTATTCTTCTCATTCTTTTCATTCTTCTCATTCTTCTCATTCTTCTCATTCTTCTCATTCTTCTCATTCTTCTCATTATTCTTATTCTTCTTATTCTTCTTATTCTTTTTATTCTTCTTATTCTTTGTATTTTTCGTATTCTTCTTATTCTACTTATTCTTCTTATTTTTCTTATTCATGTTGTTCTAGTTATTCTTCTTATTCTTTTTATTATTCTTATTCTCATAATTTTTATTCTTATAATTATTATTATTCTTATTATCCTTCTAATTCTTCTTATCTTCTTTTCTTCTATATATTCTTATTCTTTTGATTTTTTTATTCTTATCATTCTTCTTATTCTTCTTATTCTTCATATTCTTCTCATTATTTTCATTCTTATCATTCTTCTCATTCTTCTCATTCTTCTCATTCTTCTCATTCTTCTCATTATTCTTATTCTTCTTATTCTTCTTATTCTTCTTATTCTTTTTATTCTTCTTATTCTGTGTATTTTTCATATTTTTCTTATTCTTTTTATTCTACTTATTGTTATTATTTTTCTTATTCATGTTATTCTAGTTATTCTTCTTATTCTTTTAATTATTCTTATTCGTATAATTCTTATTATTCTTATTATCCTTCTAATTCTTCTTATCTTCTTTTCTTCTAAATCTTCTTATTCTTTTGATTTTTTTTTATTCTTCTTATTATTCTTATTCTTCTATTTCTTATTATTCTTCTTATTCTTCATTTTCTTCTTATTCTTTATATCCTTCTTAATCTTCTTATTCTTCTTATTCTTTTATTCTTCTTATTCTTCTTATTTTTATTTTCTTTTTATTGTTTTTATTCTTCTTAATCTTCATATTCTTTTTATTCTTTGTATTCTTTTTATTCTTCATATACTTTTTATTCTTCTTATTCTTCAGATTCTTCTTATTCTTCTTATTATTCTTTTTCATGTTATTGTTGTTATTCATCTTATTCTTCTTTATCTTTTTATTTTTTTTATTCTTCTTATTCTTCCTATTCTTCTTATTCTTCATAATTTCATATTCTTCTTATTCTTCATATTCTTTTAATCTATTTTTCTTTGTATTCTTCTTATTATCCTTATTCTTCTTATTATTCTTATTCTTCTTATTCTTCCTTTTCTTCTTATTCTTCTTAATCTTTATATTCTTCTTTTTTAAAGTATATTTTATTATTATAACTACCCTTTCTTTTGGTGTAGGAATATCCTTTTACAAACTACTTACTTGCTACCCTTCTCCCATTTACACCCTCTTTGCACCTACTAACTAAATTTACATTTTTGAATTTAAAGAGAAAAAAACATATAGCTCTTTAAATCTTTTGTGGCCTATCCCCCATGCTAGCATTCCTTCTACTTGTGAATGTAAATCTAAGTTGTGCGATTCTTTCCTCCGCTCTTCCTTGATTATGCTCCTTATCATATCCATGAGGTTAAAATTCTGCTCTCCTGCAAAACTAGAAAAGCATAGCCTCCTACCCATTTCCCTATCCCCTTTTATTTGCATTACAACTTAAAAGTATGTTTGAATAGGTCCAAAAATTTAAATTCATATCTGATTGCACTTTTCCTCTGCTTGCCTCTTTCTTCCTCTAACTTCCATGCTGACCATTTTTTGATTGCCTGCTACTGCAGAACTCATTTCTGCTGCTGATTACTTAAGCCTTCTGCCCGCTTTAATTCAGTTACACCAATGGCCTTCTCCAAACAGTGCACAACATGCCTGCTGCTACTCCTCTTAGTGACATTGACTACTTCATGCAGTAGAGACTTGAGCAACCAGAGGCTCTAATCTCTAACAATAATACAGTTTATTTTGCAACAAACTGACATTCCATACAATCTAATAAAACTTTCTGCCCATTTACCCTTTCCTACCTTATTTACTTTACACCTCAATACAAACTGAAAAATAGAAATCAAGAAAAATAGAAATTATTTCTTGCTTTCATCTTATGTCTTTTCCCCTACTCTGCAACAAGAACTTTCTGCCCAAGCCTAAACTTGATCTGCCTGCCATTCACCTACAGAAACCATACACAAAATACAAGCAACTCTTGGAGCTAGCATCTCCTCCATTTTTAGTAGTACTTTTGACCTGAAAAATAGCAAACAGCAAAAACCATATGTGCCCCCTTCCTAAACAATTCCACCCCTCTTTCTTTTCCTAGTGACCCCTCTCTCACCAGCTCTCATATCCTAGCCTTTTTAACCCTTAAATAGGGGAATGCTAATCTATCCATTCTAACTAATCCTTGTAACCTAACCGGTAAGGATTCCTCATCGAAAACTTTAGCCCCTTTAAGGAGACCTATTCTAGCTAAAGAGTCAGCAAGCACATTTGCCTCCCTGTAAATGTGCTAAATAGATGCCTTCAGCTCCTTCATAAGATTTACAATCTCTCGCTCTCCTCTTCATATTTCCATAAAGATATTTTATTCTTTACTAAATCTACTAGCAAGCTAGAGTCCATCTGGATTTGCTTGTTTTTCAATTCAAGCTCCTTGGAGACCTGCAACCCTCTTGCGAGTGAGGTAATTTTTGAGTGTATCGCCGATGTAGCCTTGCATGACATAGAGTAAGCATTAATAATTTTCCCTTGTGAATCTCTAATTACACCTCCCCCTCCTGCTGCTCCCATGTCTCTATTAAAACTTCCATCCGTATTAAAAGATAAATGTCCTGTATGAGGCTTATTCCAACTTATGCTCTTTACACTCTGAGGCTTCACCTCACTCATTGCAAGCACCCATGAGTTCATAAATGCTCTTTCTGCATCTATATTTTCAGCCCTTATTGGCTTTATTAAAGATATATTAATGATCTCTCTCCTAATATCTTTTAATATATCCACTGAGTTCATTCTTTTACCATCATATCTACTCTTATTTCTAACTTTCCATATACTCCAGATAATCACATGCGGAAGATTTTGAGTACGCCATTTTTTGATTGAACTTTTAGAAATTTATCCTTCCTATTTACTAACTCTAGCTATTAATCTTGTCTATTTAATATTTATCCGAACAGATTTTTCCAACTCCTTCCAAACCTCAGCTACAATTTTACATTCAAAGAACAGATGATCTGTAGTCTTTGTTGCTGCAAAGAAACAGTCACATCTAGATACTAGTTTAATACCTTTTCTTTTCACATTATTATCCACCGGTATAGCATTAGAAAAAACCTTCTAGGCAAGCGAACACAATTTATGTGGGATATATATTTTATTGGCCCATTTAAAAATAGATTGAACAAGTTTTTTCTTTTAACCACTTTTTTTACCGATTTTAATTTGAAATTTCCTTGTGGATTGAGCATCCATTTCCAGCCACTCTTGTGCAATATCAAGAATGATTCTGCTACCCCTTTCTATTTTTCCAATGGTTTCCAATTATTTGAGTCTTTCTTCTGACTTTTATTACTTTCCCACCCATATTTATCCCTCATATATTTAGCCAACAAGCTATTATTTTCTTTCAATCTCCACCAACCTTTGGAATCCCATGATGAGACCATATCTTCTAAACTAATTATTTCTAAACTAGTTTCATCTTTTGGATAACATATATCTTTCCAATTTTTCTAATGAAGCTTTTGCCTCCCATCTTTTTTGCCCCATAAAAAGTTTTTCATTTCCATCTCTAATCTCTTTATAAACTTATTAGGAGGGTGAATAACTGAAAAAATATGTATTAGTGTACTTTGAAGTACATGAAAATTCAGAGTAACCCTACCCCCGAATCCCATTAAATCTTTCTTCCACCTTGTAATTTTCCTTCTCATTTTTTCTTGAAAAAAGTTTAAATTTTCCTCTTGTAATCTACCCTCATATATAGGACAACCTATGTATGTGAAAGCTCCTTTTAATTTGCTTAAAACCTGTAATATTTTTAACTTTTGCAGCCACTTTATCAGTCATTTTAGACCTTAACATAAATTGACACTTATTTTTATTAACTATTTTCCCCATCTCAGTCTTGAATCTTTGCAATAACTCCATTAAATTCTTTAATGATCTTTTACTGGCATTTGTGAAAATTTTTAAATCATCCGCATAAGCTAAATAGCCTATTCTCGGAGTGTTTTTAGGTTGCTTGAAAGGTATAATTTTATCATCATACATACTGATGTTTAAGCTTAGAATTAGTAAATCTAGATATATATCAAATAATAAAGGAGACAAAGGATCCCCTTGCCTTAAGCCTCTTCTTGGCTTAAATTTCTTTCATTTCTTTCAATTCATGATGATCCTTACACATGCACTAGAAATGCATTTTTATATTAAATCTATGCATAACTCTGAAAAGCCTAGCTTCCTCATGACAAAGTAGAGTGTGTCCCACAATACCCTTTCAAAGGCTTTAGAAAAATCTAGCTTTATTAACAGATTCTTCCCTCTAGTTTTCGTAGTTATTTCTTTCATCATTTCAGATGTCAGTCTTTATTTTCCACCATTAATCTATTTTGATGAACCCCGTTTGTTCTTTAAAAATTATCTCCGGTAAAATACAGCCTAGCCTACTTTGCAAGATTTTATCAAAATTTTATAAACTACATTACATAAGCTAAATGGTCTAAAATCCTCCCATTTCTCATGAGATACCTTTTTAGGGATAAGCACAATAAAAGAGTTTGTTCATGCTTTTGGAATATCCGCACCTGCAAAAAGGATTGAAATAGCCATTACAAGATCATTTTTAATAATATGCGAGCATAACTGAAAGAAATAGTGATTCTAGCCATCTGGGTCTGCCGCACTATCTTTATCTAAACTAAACACAGCTTCTCTAACCTCTTGCTCCTTAGGAATCCTCTCCATTCTTTGAATATGTTCATTTGTGATAGTAGTTTTAAATTCTTTCAATAATAAGTTCCTTCCATGTCTAGCTTGCCCGCATAAATGACTCTTTAAAAAGTTCTCAAAAATGGCTGCTATTTCTTTATCTTTTTCCACCCATGTACCTTCCCTATTCTTGATACCCTTAATCTTATTTCTCTATGTTTTAACTTTGATCATATTGTGAAAAAATTTTGTATTTTGATCCCTATCCTTCAGCCATTTAATTTTGCCCACTATTTCCAGAAAATTTCTTTCATGTGCAATCTGAACCTGAATTTTCCTTTCGCATAAATCAGTTTAAGTCTGGACTCCACATCTGATTACTCTCAAATTCTAGTTCCAGCTTCTCCACTGCTTCATCTGCTTGATTAATCTTTAAATTTAGATTTCCAAAAATTTCTCTGTTCCATAATTGGAAACAATTTTTTTTATCTACGTAACTTGAATGATAGTACCTGCATTGGTTTCCCAGATGCTGGTTCTTTCCATGACTCCTTCACTGCCATTTCAAAATCCTTGTGCTTTGCCCACATATTCTGAAATTTAAAGCTCCCTACCATCCGATGATTTTTATGAATAGAGAGTAGCAATGGACTGTGATCCGAGCATGTTTTATTTAAATGTCATAGCCCTAAAACCCCTTGCTCAGAAACCCACTTAGCATTACACATAACCCTATCTAGTCTGACCTAGATTGCTCCTCTTTTATGCCAGTTGTTACCCCAAGTGAATCGAGATCCTATAAAATCCACTTCCATCAAGTTAGCTCTGGATATTATATCATTAAATTATGTCATGGCCATAGTATCATGAGTTTTACCTCCTTTCTTTTCCTATGCATTCTTTATCACATTAAAATCTCCTCCATTGATCCATGGAGTATCCTTGATAGCTATGTCCTTCATCTCCTTCTATAACTCTAATCTATCTTTCTTATTATTTTTTGCATATACCATTGATAGTATTCTTCTACTTTATTAATTTTAAAATGAACTACCTGCTCCATATCTTTTAGGATTATAATATCTAGTTTATTGTTCCACATGATCCAGAGCTTACTATTTTGATTAGCATATGCGTTATTAGAACCTAAAATCTTACTATATTTATTTAACTGATCCTTATCCATCATAGGTTCCACAATAATAACTAAGTTGATTTTATGTATTTTTATTAACTTTTTTAGCCTAAATCGAGGGGTTATTGGCCACACCCCTTATATTCCAATATAGGCACCTATCCATAAAATCCAGATTTGACTTGATCTCTCGTAATAGATTTCGACTCATATGTCTTATTTAAATGTTTCTTCCTGATTCTTGACTATTTTTTGCAGCACCAGCAGTAATTTGCTTTAACTCCCTATATTTAGGTTGTTGCCCAAGTTCCATTGCCATTTTATTAAAGGGTTCCATAGCTTGATCTTTAGTGACCTTCTCCCAATCCTCCTCATAGAGCTCTAAATCATCCTTCACCTTTTCCATATCCCCCATCTCATCTACTTCATTCCTACCTAATAAGGGATAGCACAATATGTCTGAGTCTACTTCTGGAAAATCCAGAAGATCCTCATCCATCCAGCTATATTGCTAACCCTTCTCCCTCAAAACCCTCCTAGACTTTAATTTTTTATCCCTCTTTCTCTTCCCTTTCACCTCCATCCAGCCTTCACCCTTATCAACTTATGCCCATTCCTCCTTGCTCTCTGTGTGCTTACTGCCATACTCCTCTACTCTTTTAGGGTTTCCTCCCCCTTCCTCTACTAGCCGTACCCCTCCTATGTTACTGCCCATTCCTTCCTTCTTCTGGACATCCATATATGGGCCTTCTGGAAGATCCAGAAGGCCCACTACCCTTGCCTCCCCCCCCCCCTCTCCTTGCCTTCAGCAATGCTAAAAACTACCTCTAATGAATTGCCCTCTTTCATTCCTGCCCCCTCTTGCCTCCTAATCCATAAATTCTTTTCCCTTGCATATCCTCTACCTTCCTGCCCTCTCTCTGTGCCCTTCTCCTCTAGCCCAAGCATACACTCCCCCTTATCCTGCCCTAGCCTCTTACATACATTAAAATTGGATGGTAGGTTTTCTGGCATGATAGGTTGCCAGAAACCTAGACTCTGGTCTCTCTCCCCACTACCTATCCAGATTCTTGTAGGTGGATGTGTAAGCAAGTTACACTCAATACATACCCGAGCCTTACTCAGCCTAGTCATGTTTACTATTGTCTCATCCCGCATCATAGGAATACCCAAGGTTGAAGAAATAGAGTGAAGAGAATGCATATTATACAGAACTATTGGAAGGTTCAAGAAAGAAAACCATACCGAGGCTATCGAGGCTTCCTCATGTGGACTGAAATTTTTTGTCCATTTCAATATTTTCATAGGGTAGCCATTAACATTCCATTGCCCCCTTATCCAAATATGGTGATAATCCTCCTCCATCATGCATGGTAAAAATATGTGTTTAGCATCGAAATCGGCAAACTTAACCGTTCCTTTGAGCTTAAGTGAATAAATAAAGGTCTGTATCTCATTCACGTGAGGTCTCCCATGGGAGAACTTCCCTATTAGCATGAACTTGAAGACTTCTATAAGCTTCTGTAAGTTTTTGGATGGGAAAAATATCGTGGGACTTACATCTTTGTTCCCGAAAAATGGATGAGATAGCACTGGTTCATTTAAAATTGAGGCAAAGGATTTATTAATTGATAAGAGGTCTCTTTGCTCCATTTTGAGCTTGCAACTGACTTGAATTTAGTAGGAATGGAGATTTATCTTTCTAGAAATTTAAGTTTTGTCCCTCTAGAATTAAGAACGTTATTGAAAAGAAGAAGATGAAGTAAGTTTTCTCTCATTCTTTTTATTCTTCTTATTTTTCTTATTCTACTTTTTTTCTTATTCTTTTTTTTATTCTTATTATTCTTCTTATTTTTCTTATTCATCTTATTTTTATTATTTTTCTTATTATTTTTCTTATTCTTTTTATTTTTCTTATTCTTCTTATTATCCTTATTCTTCCTATTCTTTTTATTCTTTTTATTCTTCTTATTCTTCTTATTCTTTTTTTCCTAAAATGTTTTTTTATTATTATAACCCTTTCTTTTTGCAGAGGAATATCATTGGTACACTCTAAGAACTACCCTTAACCCTTTTACAACATTCTATTCAATAGAAATAAAAACAAAGAAATCACAAATAATAGTGGACTTAGGCATTTATCGTTTAATAGTCCTATTCTATTTCTTCAAAGTTAATCAAGCAAATTTCTTCTGCTTGCAGGTTGTCCATACTATTTATAAGAAATTTTGCCTCTCCTATCTTTAGATTTTGGCCTTGTGCATCTTTTTTTACTTTCCTCGGTTGTGGTCTTATAACCTCCTTTTTCATTTATTCTGTGGTGATAGCATTCTAGCTCCTACTTTGACCTATTAGCATTTGCTATCTTTATCTTTTGCCCTTCTCTAAGAAAGGTTCTTGGCCTTGTATATATCCTTGGTCTTTATAACCTCTTTTTTAGTTTCTCCTGACTTTGACTTCCAGGTATTTATAAAAGCACAGAACAAAATAAACAGACATTAACACTGATAGCATACTACCTCCTGCTTTGTCCTCTTGTTATAAGCCTTTCCTTCTTTTTGCTCCTACCCTTTTCTATCAATATTGCATTACTTTCTTTGTTTTGTTCCTATCCTTATTGTAAAAGAACCAAGGATAAAAAGCAAAAATATCCATTACATCAAACAACATCTCAATGCAGGAACACTACTATAAACCTTAATAAATCTAGATTGCCCAAACCCGTGTGCTTTCTTTATGCTTTCTCAGTAAAGATACCTTCAAAAGAGGTTCTTGAGCTGCATCTCTTATTCTGTGAGTTATAATAGCAAAGCACATCCCACATGGCTGGTATGAGCTAAACTTGTAACCTATTCTGATGAATTCATCCCACAGGACCAGGATGAGCATATCCTGTAGCACATCTTACAGTATCAAGATGTGTTGAACCGAGGTTTCACCTTTAATGCACGAGAAGCAAGTTGTACAATAGATATGATAACATAAAAGATTCTTGTTTATACAATAGATATGATAATATATGTTAATATATATGATAATATATAAGGTTTTAATGGCTTCTCCCGTTGGCCATTAACTATTATCTTTAACTTTCCTAATTATAGGGAATGTCATTTCATCTAACATGAGGATGCCTCTATATTTATTCGATATGTTATGGGCTTTAACGTCTTCATTTCCTATTTTTTCTCCATCTTTAGCAAACTTATCGGTAGCTTGATTGCAATCTCTAAAAATATGTTCTATACTGTCGTTTAATTCCATTACTTGTTGATTAATTTTCTTTATCTCATTTATATATTTCCATAGCGATTTATGGCCTTTAATTATACCTACTAAAATTAATGAGTCAACTTGAATTTGTAGATTTTTTATGTTTTTAATTTTGCATAATTTTAGTCCTATCAGGAGAAAGAATTTTCAATTGTAGGTGTGTGTTTGCTGTAAATTTCCTAGTGTATGCCCATAGCACCTTGCCTTTTGAGTCTCTCAGTATTCCACCACCTCTAGTTATACCCATTTCTCTTTTAAAGGTTTAGGTTTTAAGAATTTTAATTTCTATCTATCTATATATTCTTTGTTTTCTATATATGTAAGATTTTTTAATGGGAAAGCTTCTGATATGGTAATTATTTCTTTTTTAATATTTCTCTATATGTCATTTATTTTCATTTCTATATTCTCGTAACGGCTATTGTTTTTGGTTTTCCATATGCACCATACTATTAATGGTGGAATTGTGTTTTGGAGCCATCTTTGTGCAGATTTAACTTTAGTCCACTTCATCATTTTTTGAATTCTACTTTTAAGGGTTTAATTTTTACATTTCAAGCCCATTTCCTTTTGAAAATTTTCCCATTCCTTTGAAGCTAATTTTACTTATGAAAATAGATGATATGAGGATTCTATATTTATTTTGCAACAATCACATCTAGAAGCTAAATTTATGCTTTTTTTGTATAAGTATATCTAATGGAATAATGTTAGTTAGTGTTTTCCATATGAATAGGTGAATTTTAAATGAGTTATTATTGTTCCAACACAATTTCCACACTTCTTGTGGAGGCTTTCTATTCCTAACTAGATTCTTGGCTGATTTTAAGGAGAATATACCTTCCTCATTTAATTTCCATTTCTAGGTGAATTTAGTTATGATTTAGTGCTTATCTAATTCTTGTTTTTGTTTTAGTGTTTGTTTCCATATTTGAGATTCATTACTTAACTTTTATATCTTGTTTGTGTCATTATTTACAAAGTATTTAGATCTCATATATATTTCCTAGAGATTGTTATCTTCTTTTATCCTCTAGCATCTCTTGCAAGCCCATGCTTCCGCTAAAAGTTCTAAACTAGAGAAACCAAGTCCTACTTCCTTTTTTGGGATGCATAGATCTTCCCATTTCATCCCATGTAGTTTATGCTTATTATTGTTTTTTCCCTAGAAGAAATTAGTTAATTTTTTCTCTATTTTTTTTATAAAGTATATAGTTGGCTACATAATAATTAAATTGTGTATAAGTAGACTTTGCAGTATGTGTGTGATGAGGGTACCTCTCCCACTCATGTTCAGTGATTCAACCTTCCATCCCACTATCTTATTCCTAAGCTTACTTAAGAATAAATCTAGGTGGTCTAATTTAAATCTACTTTCCTATAATGGACAACCAAGATACAAGATAGCTCCTTTCTAATAAGAGAATATTGTGTTTTCTTTTAGTTTGTGAATGAGACTGAGAGGTGCATTCTTTAAAATTTTAAATTGACATTTATTTCTATTTAACTTTAAGCCCATTTCTTCTTCCATTGTTTAAAAAATTTCCATTAAGTTCTTTATAGATTTCTTATTCCCGTTGTGAATAATCTGATGTCATCTGCATATGTCAGACAACTTATCTATGGAGAGTCTTTATGTTGTCTAAAAGGGAGTATATCTCCTCTACACATATTACTTTTCAGATATCCAATAAATAATTCCATATATATGTTAAAGAGTGTAGGAGATAAGGGATCTCCTTGTCTTAACCCTGGAGTAGGTTTAATCTATTCCCCCCTTTTGCCCATTTATGATAATCTTAAACCACGTGCTTGAAATGCATCTAAAAATTAAATCTATCCATACTTCTGCAAAACCCATTTGCCTCATGGTAAACCATAAGACTTGTCAGTCTACTCTATCAAAGGCTTTCGATAGGTCTAGTTTAAATATAACATTATGGCATCTAGTTTTGTATGATAAATCTTTCATGAGTTTCTTAGCTAGGCATATATTTTCCATGATTAGTCTATTTTTCATAAAACTTGATTGTTCATTTGATATGATTTTGGTAAGTACAAGTCCGACTCTATTTTGTAGAAGTTTTGCTAGAATTTTATAAATCAAATTACATAAACTAATGGGTCGATAATCTTCTCCCCCTAGGGGGTTTTTCTTTTTAGGAATAAGGACTATATGGGTTAGCGCCCACCTTTTGTTAATTCTTGTACCGCAGAAGAACCAATGAATAACATGAACAATATATACATTAATTATTGTAGTGTTATTCCATCCATCTGGACCAACTGTAGTGTTATTATCATTGCTATAGATAGTTTTTTTGATTTATTCCTCCTCTGGAAATTCAATTAGAATTTTATTGAATCTTTAATTATTGTAAAAGGTATTGTTTTTTAATTATACTTTTATCACATAATAGTTTTTTATATATATCTTCTAGTGAATCTTTAATTTCTTATTTTTTTTCTAACCATATTACGTTGTTTTTATTATTCCTATAAGTTTATGTTTTTGATTCTTTATTTTTGAAGCCATCTGAAAGAATTTAGTAATTAGGTCTCCTTCTTTTATCCATTTTACTTTTGCTCTCTATTTCCAGAAAATTTATTCCATGTGTAATTTTAGTTTAAGTTCACTTCGTGCTTTATTAATGGCATGGAGATTTTACGTACTCTGATCTTTCTCATATGACTCATCTAATTCATTGATTTTTTATTCTATTTCTATGATACATTTATTAATATTTCCAAACTTATTTCTATTCCACTTTTTTAGACATGTTCTTTATATATTATGTTTTGCCATGAGAATCTGGTTTGGGTTGCCACTTACTGGTAGCGACCAAGATTCTTTCACATTGTATTGGAAGTCCTCATGTAGACACCACATATTCTGGAAGTTGAAGGATATATTTTTGGGTTCTATCTTAAAAAAATTAATAAGTAGGGGCTTGTGATCTGAACATGTGTTGGTCAAGTGTTTGACTTTTATATTTCCATAAAATTCAATTTTTTTGGCGTATAAAAGAATTCTATCTAGTCTAGACCATATAGCTCCTTTTTTTCTAGTGGTTATTAGTCCAGGTGTAGTTTGAGCCTAAAAATTTTGCTTCCAGTAGGTTGTAGTTGGAGCTAGTTTCATTTAAGTGTTCACTGGCCTGTGAATTCATTGGTCTCGCCCCTTTTTTCTCTGATCCATTTTTGATCATGTTAAATTCACTTTCTATTATGCATGGAGTTTTTTTAACTAAAATCTCCTCTATGATTTTTTATAGTTCCTTTCTTTTTTCTTTATAGTTATTAGCATAAACTACTAAAATTATGCCTTCTAAGCCATTATTTATACTAAGATTAATGATTTGGTCATATTCTTCAATGCTAGTAATATCAATGCAATTTTTCCACATGACCCATATTCTACACACTTTATTGAAGAAAGCTTTACTGAATCCTAGTTAGTTCTTGATATTTTCTAATTGACTTGTATCAACTAATGGCTCAGCTAACATTAGCAGTGAAATGTGATAGAGTTTTATCAATTTCTTTAATCTATTTACAGATGGGGTGTTGGCTATTCCCCGAATGTTTTAAAATAATAAACTAAACATTATTTGAGGATTTTAATTGTGCTCTTGTTTAGCACTTTAATTCATGTGTTAAATTAAAATGTTTTTTTACTATTTCTGGTTTTATTTTCTATGTTAGGTTCTTTAGATTCTTTATCTTTAAGCATTTTATCCATTTCTAGACTTATAATATTTAAGCCCTTTATATACTTTTCTCTATTATAGGCTGTCACTTAACTTTTTTCTATATCAATATCTTCTTTAGATAGTTCATGTTTTTCATTTCTATTTTAGTTAGAATATTATTGCAGGATTTAATGGATTCAGAATCTAAACCCTTTTCAAAGGCAAAAAACCAATCTTCTGTATTTTTTATTTGTTTAATTATCTTTGGTTTTCTAGTTCTAATCACTATCTTTCTAATTTTGTCCATTATTGTTCTTATTTTTTTTCCAAAGCCTCGGCATCCTGTGCAGGTGGCTGCACATGATCTATATTTGTTTATATGTCAGTAGCCTTAAGTACATGGGCTTCGAGACTAACCATTTGTCTGTCTACCTCATTATGTTCAACATGATTTTCAATTTTTTCTTCCTTTTTGGCCAATCAATATCCTATTCAGGATAGGGAATTGAAGATTTACTTTAATACAGACTCTGGGCACAAAAGAACTTAAGAGATTGACAGTGGCTCCACCCAATAAAAATGGTTCACCTATGAGATTAGAGATGGATAAGAGTGTAGTTTTGTTAAATAAATGAATGGACAAAAGGGAAAGAAGAAACCAAACCAACAAGAAAAGGTTTTCTTCCTGATGTAAAAATTCGGTGTCAATTAGAATACTCGCATTGTATAACCCAAAATATTCAAGGTATCCTTATTCGATAGACGCAGGAAGTCCTCTTTTGTGAATAACTGAACCAAAACTAGTTTGACATCAATCACTCACAACTTAAGAAAACCTTTGAGTTTTTAAGAGGAGAAAAAATCTCTTATTTCTTCAATTCGCAGTCGCCCATGAGAAAATTTTTCAATGATAGAGTGTTTGTGAAGAACAAAGAGGTTTTAGACTTCTTCAGGGGTAAATAATACCATGGGTTCCCCATTTTTCTTTAAAAACTATTAAGTAGGGGCACTGTTAATTGATAAATATTAGAAAAGGATTTATTATAAGCAAGAAAATCACTTTCCTACATTATTCAGATTGAATTCACAACTTTCTTCTCCAAATCGATGTTTCTCTCTGTAGAATTTTAAATTTATCTTTCGAGAAATTAGAGCTATGGGAAAAACTCCTTTTCATCATCATCATATTCTTATTTTTAATTCGAATTATTCTTTTTTTCATATTCTTATTAATCTTCATATTCTTTTTATTATTTTTATTCTATTTATTCTATTAATACTTCTTATTCTTCTTATCTTTTTTATTCTCATTTTTTTTATTCTTCTTAATATTTTTATTCTTTTTATTCTTCTTATTCTTGTAATTCTTCTAATTATTATTGTTATTATTCTTCTTTTCTTTTTATTCTTCTTATTCTTATTATCCTTGTTATTCTTATTTTTTTTTATTCTTATTATTTGTATTTTTCTTATTATTCTTATAATATTATTATTATTATTATTATTCTTTTTTGTATTCTTCTTATTCATCTTATTTTTATTATTTTCTTCATTTCTTATTCTTCTAATTCTTCATATTCTTCTTATTGTTATTATTCGTCTTATTCATCTTATTCTTTTTTTTTAAAAAAAAAGGTTGTTTTATTATTAATTATCACCCTCTCTTTTGGCGGAGGAATACCATTTTTACAAACTACTTCTACCCTTATCCCTTTTACACCCACTTTAAACCTAATCTAGAATACATAGAGTAAAATAAAAACTTTCGTATCCTTCTACTAATCATTTGTCAAGTATTGATACACTTTATATATTTTGGGTTTTCTACCAAAGCCCTATTTGTGTGGGGCTCCAAATTTTTAATCTCTCTCATAGTACTCCCTTCTGCTGTCTTCATACATGTCCAGGCTGAATGCTCTCATGAGCGACTCAAGACAGATAACTCTTGGCCGATCAAATGCGCAGCCGTAAGAATTCTAAAACACTGCCTCCAAGCCGGCTCCTCCAACTAGCCGTTTCCCTTTCTAGCTTTGTCCAGCCTGCTTTCCTTTTAGTTGACCAATGCTGAGAATCTTCTTGCTGCAGCTTGACTTGACCAGAAAAAATACAACCAAAAAACATACCAAACACAAGCTCTCCTTATCCGACTTCCCTCAGGACCGGGAAGCTATCTATTTCTACTCTTATCCCCTGCCAACTGCAGAAAAAGCTGACAGAATCTCAGCAGCGGGTTCTCCTGACAGCAACAGGGGGCAGCAACAGACAGCAGCAAATCCTAATAGCTACAGACAGTAACAGACATCAACAATAGGAGTTATCCTGACAGCAACTTGTCAGCAACAGGGGGCACACTACATGTGCTTTGGCAGCAACAGACAGCAACTAATCTCAGTGAAGGCTCTTTATTTGGTATTATCATGGAGGCTCTTTAGCAGCAGCATCCACTTAGTGCTGCTCATGTGGACGAACCTCTATCTCTCCTTTCCCCTGTGCGTCTGGCTCAAATCTTCACAAGATTCCAGCCTACTTCCTTCGTTGTGTAATCGCTGTTGATCGTAGAACAAAACCAAAGAGAAAACAAAAAAAAACAACAACCATGCCTACAGAACTTGACACCCTACTACCCTTTAACATAGGCAAGCTCCAAACTTCTGTTGAACCCTACTACCAGAACAAAAAAAACAGCAACTAATACAACATTAGGCAAGCTCCAAAGTGTTAACGATTACTCCCCTTTAACATACTGCAAGGAAAAGACAGAATTTATCCTGCAAAGAAAATCAAAATACATCCTTTCTGCAGAGGTTATCGACTTCTGTCAAAATGCGGAAAGAAATTCTAAATTACATACATATTATTTTAACAACCATACAGTATAGCTATGCACCATTCTACCAAAATGCAGAATTAATATATACTACAATGGGATCTCCTTCATATATATCCATTTGGCTCAATCTCCATCCTTCCATTCCATTTAATTGTGAGATAGAAATTCTCTGTAAATGAATTCCCACACAATCCATCAAACAGATGAGACTATGTCATATCTTCGTGGTCTGTTTATTTGTTCTTATATAAGGAAAACCCATTTTATCTAAACATGCTATTCCCTTTAGTTTATTTGGCATGAATTTCTCATTATAATCTATATTTCCTCTGGTGGTGCCTATTTTAGATAGACAGTCCGCTAGATTATTGGCTTCTCTATAAATATGTATTATTGAGGCCTTCAGTTCTTCCAAAAGATTAAGAATAACTTCTAGATCCTTTTCATACATCCATAATATTTTCTTATTAATTACCGTATCGACTAGTAATTTTGAGTCTACCTGAACTTCAATGTTTTTAAAGTTTAGCTGCTTACATATCTCTAACCCTGATTTTAATGATCTGATTTCTGATTCTAAAGCCGAGGATGCCCTACTAGATCTGGTAAATGCTCTCTGTACCCTCCCTGTATGATCTCTTATTACCCCGCCTCCTCCTGCTATTCCAGTGTCCCTGCTAAAACTCCCATCCGTATTAAGTGAAAGTTTGCCAACCGGTGGAGCATTCCACTGTATACATTTAGCCCATTGCTATTTTAACACTTTGTATGTGAGATCCCATTCTTTCTCAAGCTTCTTTTCTTGTTCCAAATCCTGTATTACTATCGGTTTTATTATTGATATATTATATATCTCCTTTTTAATATCTTTTATAATTTCTGTTAAATTCATCCTTATATTTTCATATTTACTTTTGTTTCTAGATTTCCAAATGCACCCAATAATTAGATGCGGCAGTTTTTGATTAAGCCATTTCCTGGCGAGGCTTTTCATGTTTACTTTTTCCCATTTTTTAACTTTATCAATTAATCCATCTTCTATTTTACATATTCTTTTTTTCCCTTCCATCTCTCTCCATATTACTGCTGTAATGGGACCATTCAAAAGCAAATGATCAGTTGTTTCAACCGCTTGAGAACAGCATTCGCATCTTGAAGCCATGTTTATCCCTTTCTTTTGTACATTTCTATCTACCGGTATAGCGTTCAATAATGCCTTCCATGTGAAGGAGCACATTTTTTGCGGGACATTATCTTGCCATACCCATTTAAATAGAGTTTGTACCGATTTTTTCTTTCTGACCAAATCTTTTGCTGATTTGAGGGAAAAGTTTCTTTGTGGTGTTAACGTCCATTTCCAGCCACTCTTCTTTAGTATAGAGTGTGAGTCTACTATCTCTTTTTGTTTTTCCTTTGACTTCCAACTGTTAGAAGCTTTCTTAGAAGTCTTATTTTTATTATCTAAATATTTTACCCGCATATATTTAGCCCATAGATTATCACTTTCTTTAAGTCTCCACCATCTTTTATAGTCCTAGGCAGCTGCCGAGTCCTGGAGGCTCATAAGACCTAAGCCTGCTTCCTCTTTCGGATAACAAATACTTTTCCAGTCCTTCTAGTGTAGTTTATTTCTGCCTTGTTTTTTACCCCATAAGAAGTTTGCCATTTCTGATTCGAGTTTTTTAATAAATTATTTTGGGGGATGTATCACTGATAATATGTGTGTGAGTGTGCTTTGTAATATATGTGAAAGCAACGTAATCTTCCCCCCAAATCCCAGAAGCTCTACTTTCCATCCTGCTATTTTTTTCCTTAATTTGTCTTGAAGGTAGGTTAGATATTCTTCCTTCAACCTCCCCACATATATCGGACAACCTAGATACATTAATGCCCCTTTAATTTCCGCAAAACCTGTAATATTTTTTATTTTATCTACTAACTTTGGTTTTGCATTTTTTGCAAGAATAAACTGACATTTACTTTTATTAACCATTTGGCCTATTTCTTTTTCAAATATTTGCAAAAGATCCATAAGATTCATTAAATACTTTGTGCTAGCATTAGTAAATATTATAAAGTCATCTGCATAGGCTAAACAACCAATTCTGGGTGTATTCCTTGGTTGTCTGAATGACATTATTTTAACTTCGGATATTTTCTTATTCAAGTTTCTTATTAATAGTTCTATATATATATCAAAAAGAAGGGGGGATAACGGATCCCCTTGCCTTAAACTTTTATTTGGTTTAAATTCCTCACTTAACTTACCATTTACCAAGACTCTTACCCAGGTTCTTGAAATACATCTATAAATTAAATCTATGGTCAGCTCAGAGATGCCGAAACTTCTTAACACAAAGCAAAGGGTATCCCATTCCACTCTATCGAAGGCTTTCGATAGATCTAGTTTGACCACTAAGTTTTTTCCTCTAGCTTTACCACCTATTTCTTTCATCATTTCTGAAGCAAATTTTATATTATCAATCATTAATCTGTTTTTAACAAAACCAGTTTGTTCCTGAGATATTATTGCAGGTAAAATTAAACTTAGCCTATTTTGTATTATTTTGGCCAATATTTTATACATAACATTACATAAACTTATTGGTCTATAATCCTCACATTTCTGTGGTGATTCTTTTTTAGGAATTAGTACTATATAAGATTTTGCCCATGATTTTGGGATTTCCGCCCCTACAAAAAAACTTGCAATTGTAGGGACTAGCTCAGTTTTAATCGTGTTCCAGTTTACCTGATAGAAATAGTTATTCCAACCATCAGGTCCTGCAGCACTATCTTTATCCAGACTAAAGACAGCTTCTTTGACTTCTGGTTCTTCTGGGATCAATTCCATTAATTGGTTTTGAGCTTCCGTAATGGTCATCCTAATCTCTTGCATTAGAGAATTATCTGTCCTACATGACTGACTACATAGTTGATTTTCAAAGAAAATTTTAAAGAGAGCACCTATTTCCTTTTCCTCTTCTACCCATTTTCCTTCTTTATTTATTAGACCTTTGATTTTATTTTTTTGAGATTTTATTTTAGACATATTATAAAAAAATTTAGTACTGCGATCCCCATCCTTTAACCATTTTATTTTTGCTCGTTGTTTCCAATAAATTTCTTCCATGTGTAATTTCAATCTCAGTTCTCCTTTAGCCTTACTTAATTCTATCCGAGTTTCATTGTTATTCGTGGAGTCAAAATCTTCCTCCAGCTTGGCTACTTTTTCTTCTAAGATTTTTAGTTCCTGGTTTAATTTTCCAAAACCCTCTTTATTCCATGTTTTTAAACAAGCTTTTAGCCTCAGAATTTTAATTGATAGAACTTGCATCGGTTTACCCTCTGCTGGTTCTTTCCAAGACTCTCTGACGAGTCCTGCAAAGATCGCATGCTTTACCCACATATTTTGAAATTTAAAATTAGATGTATTACCCTGGTAACTTTGTATCGTGATAAGCAGGGAGCTATGGTCAGAACAAGTTCTATTTAGGTGTCTAAGCCCCATAATCCCTTGTGAGGTGACCCACTTTATGTTACACATAATCCTATCCAGTCGAGCCCAGATAACTCCTCTTTTTTTCCAATTGTTGCACCAAGTATATCTTGAACTGCTGAAATCAATTTCCATTAGATTCGTAATGGCTATTGTAATATTAAATTGTTTCATGGCTACCTTATCCAGTGATTTGCCTCCCTTCTTTTCTTGAGGGCTTCTAATTATGTTAAAGTCGCCTCCTATAAACCAAGGTAAATTTCTACTTGCTATATCTTTCATTTCTTCCCATAAGGCCAACCTAGATTGTTTGTCATTTTTTGCATAAACTGCTGAGATTATTTGATTTGTGCTCTTATCTAATTTGAAATGTACTATTTGTTCAGTATCTTTTATTATTTCAATTTTCAATTTACTGTGCCATAAAATCCAGAGTTTACTATTTAGATTAGCATACGCCTTATTAAATCCTAAAATTTCTCTATATTTATTTAGCTGATCTTGCAGAACCATTGGTTATACAATAATCAGTAGTGAGATTTTGTGTTCTTTAATTAAAAGTCTTAACCTATTTATCGTGGGGCTATTAGCTACCCCCCTAACATTCCAATATAGGCATATATCCTTTAAAAACTAATTTAGCTTGAGCTCGAGTTGTGCGCTTAGATTCATAAGAGCTATTAGCATATTTTTTTGTGTTTCTTACTGTTTTAGGAGTGTGAGGAATTTCATACCTAATCTCCTTATATTTTACCTGCTTTCCAAGCACCATGGCCATTTACTTTAGGGCCTCCATGGATTGGGTTCATGAAAGATTCCCCCAATCTTCATTATAAATATATATATCATCCTTTGCTTTCGCCTCAGGCTCTTCTTGAGATTCTTCCCCGTTATGAATTGAAGGGCAGCTGAAAATTACCGAATCTTCTTCAGGAAAATCCAGAAGATCCTTGTCTATCCACCCATCATCATCAAATCTTTCTTTCAATACAATTCTTGTTTTAGATGCTTTTTTTTATATTTTCTCTTGTGTTTTACCTCCTCCCATCCTTTATTTAAGCTAACCTCATTCTCTATCCCCAAGTTCGGCTCTTTCAAGGTTCCTTCATCCTGGGTAATATTTGGATAATCTGGAGGGATGCTTGAAATTATTCCATTATTCAGATCTCCCTTCAGCTTGATATTTAGAACCGAAGCCTCCTCTTTCCTTACCCATTGCATCTCCTTCCTACCTCCTCCCTCATGCTGCTGCCCATCTTCTTTCCCCACCTTGCACTATAAAATATCATGCCCGAGCCTCTTACACTTTGTACAGTAGGAATGGAGGCTTTCGGGGATGACAGTTTTCCAATACCCCTCGGCCTGTTCCCATTCCCCACTACCTATCCATACTTTATCAGGCGGTTTAGTTAAGAGGTTTAGTCTGACACATACATGAGCTTTATTCGGCCTAGACATGGTTCTTGTGGCTTCATCTCTTAACATGGGCTTACCCAAACACGATGAAATTGCATAGAGAGATGATACGGAGAAGAGATGAAGTGGCAGAAAAGGCAATGTAAACCATACCGGAGCTATAGGCGGCTCTTCAAGATGAGTGAACTCCTTTGTCCACTTCAGTATACGCATGGGGAAGCCATCAACTTGCCATAATCCGTGCTTCCATAGACGATATTGATCTTCCAGTAGAGAACATTGGAGCACGACATGCTTGGCATCGAAATCAGCAAATTTCACCTTCCCCTTGAGCTTTAAATTGTCAATGAATTTCTGAACTCCAATCGCATGAGGCCTACCATGAGAGAACTTACCAACGAGCGTGTATTCGAATGGTTCTAAGAGCCTACGAGATTCCTCAGCTGAGAAGATGATGGCCGGGAGCCCGTTTTTGTTCCCTTGGATTCGTGAAATCGGCACGGTTCCCTTTACCATCGAAGCAAAAGACTTATTGTTTAAACATAAGTCAGATTTTTCCATACTCATCTTGATTTGGACTTAGTTTGCACAGTAGTGGAGTGTTCTTAGTTGAACAATCTAGCAATTACACATAAACTATATACTTTCGAACAGTGAATCACAGAGCAACTTGTACAGAAATTCCCCCAACTGTTCGCAAAACCGTTTACTCCAGAAAGCTTAATATTTCTGGAGGTACCAAGGCTTAATAACACAGGAAGTCACGAAAGACTTAATAATCATTTACTCCAGAAAGCTTAATATTTGCACAAAAATCACAAAAGACTTAATAACATTGGAAAAACGCGAGAGGTATTCTTAATTTCGTGAGAAAATCAATGAACACTTCGTTGCGTAAAACTAGCAGATACTCATAAAAACGTTTTGCAAATATAACATAGAATAGTAGTTCACTCCGTAATTTTCACGATATTTCACCCAACAATCCTCATTAACAGTTTATACAAGATATTCGCAAGATGAAAACGTTATAGAAAACGCGAGAGAACTTAAATCAAACAGCAATTCACGAAGCAATTCACATAACAGTTAATTTAAGGTAAATCGTGAGAGAGAAATCTAGAGAAAACCGCTTTCGCCGAGTTATCGCCAAGTTATCGCCGAGTTTTCGCCGAGTTTTCGCCGAGCAAGGGTTTTTCTTATTATTCATCTTATTCTTCTTATTCTTCTTACTCTTCTTATTTTTCTTATTTTTCTTATTCTTCTTTTTCTTCTAAGTCTTCTAATTCTTCTGATTCAGCTTATATTTCTAATTCATCTAATTCTTCTAATTATTCTTATTCTTTTTATCCTTCTTATTCTTATTATTTTTCTTATTCTTTTTTTTTCTTCGTGTTATTCTTCTTATTGTTCTTATTTTTCTTATTATTCTTATAATACTTATTATTCTTATTATTCTTAATCTTCTTATTCTTCTTATTCTTCTTATTTTCTTATTCTTCTTATTCTTCTTATTTTCTTAATTTTCTTATTCTTCTTATTTTCTTATTCTTCTTATTATTCTTATTCTTTTTTTTCTTATTATATTATTATTCATCTAATTCTTCTTATTATTCTTTTTATTCTTCATATACTTCATATTCTTCATATTATTTATATTCTATTTATTATTCTTATTATTCTTATTCTTCTTATTGTTCTTAGTCTACTTATTTTTCTAATACTTTTTAATTTTCATATTTATTTTATTCTTCTTATTATTTTTATTCTTCTTATTCTTAATATTCTTCGTAAATTCTTATTCTTCTTTTTCTTCTTATACTTCTTAATCATATTATTCTTCTTATTCTTATTATTCTTCTTATACTTCATATTCTTCATATACTTCATATTCTTTATATTATTATTATTATTATTATTCTTATTATTCTAATTATTCTTATTCATATTATTCTTATCATTCTTCTTATTCTGCTTATTCTTCTTATTTTTCATATTTATATTATTCTTCTTATTATTCTTATTATTATTCTTTTGCATCTTATTCTTCTTATTCTTCTTATTCTTTTTATTCTTCTTATTCTTCTTATTTTTATTATTCTTCTTAATTTTATTATTGTTATTATTCCTCTAATTTTTCTTATTCTTCTTATTCTTCTTATTCTTCTTTTTCAAATTATTATTGTTTTCTTCTTATTCTTCAAATTCTTTATATTATTCTTATTATTCTTATTCTTCATTTACTTCATATTTGTTATATTTATTATTCTTTTTATTCTTCTTATTCTTCATATTATTATTATTATTATTATACTTCTTATTCTTATAATTTTTCTAATTCTTCTAATTCTTCATATTTTTTAATTATTCTTTTTCTTTTTATTCTTTTTATTCTTCTTTTTCTTATTATTCTTGTTATTCTACTTATTGTTCATATTCTTCTTATTCTTCTTATTATTCTTATTCTTCTAATTCTTCCTATTTTTCTTATTCTTTTTATTCTTCGTATTCTTCTTATTCATCTTATTCTTTTTATTCTTCGTATTCTTCTTATTATTCTTATTCTTCTTTTTCATATTATTCATGTTATTCTTCATATACAACTTATTTTTCTTATCATCTTATTCTTCTTATTCATCTTATTTTTTTTATTCTTCTTATTTTTATTATTCTTCTTATTCTTTTTATTCTTCTTATTATTCTTATTCTTCTTATTCTCTTATTCTTCTCATTCTTCTTACTCTTCTTATTCTTCTTTTCTTCTTATTTTTTCATAATTTTCTTATTCTTTTTATTCTTCTTATTCTTCATATACATCATATTATTCATATTATTTTTATTCTTCTCATTCTTCTTATTCTTTTTATTCTTCTTATTCTTCATATACTTCATATTATTCATATTATTCGTATTATTTTCATTCTTCTAATTTTTATTATTCTTCTTATTCTTCTTTTAGTTCTTATTCTTCTTATTCTTCTTACTATTATTCTTCTACATCTTATTCTTCTTTTTCTTATTATTCTTTTTTATTCTTCTTTTTTTTATTCTTCTTATTCTTTTTATTCTTCTTATTCACCTTATTCTTATTTTCTTCTTATTCATCTTATTCTTCTTATTCTTCTTATTCTTCAAATACTTCAAATTCATTATATTTTTTAATCTTTTTATTATTCGTATTTTTCTTATTCTAATTATTATTATTATTATACTTATTATTCTTCTAATTCTCCTAATTCTTTTTATTCTCTTAACCTTCTTTTTCTTATTATTAATATTTTTCTATCCTAATTCTTCTTATTATTTTAATTCTTGTAATTTTTTTTATTCTTCTTATTTTTTTATTATTCTTATTCTTTTTTTTCTTATTAATCTTCTTATTCTTCGTTTACTTCTTATGCTTCTTATACTTTTTATTCTTCTTATACTTCTTATTCTTCTTATTCTTCTTATTCTTCTTATTCTTCTTATTCTTATTATTCTTCTTATTCTTCTTATTCTTCTCATTCTTCTTATTCATCTTATTCTTCTTATTCTTCTTATTCTTCTTATTCTTCTTATTCTTCTTATTCTTCTTATTCTTCTTATTCTTCTTATTCTTCTTATTCTTCTTATTCTTATTATTCTTCTTATTCTTCTTATTTTTCTTATTCTTCTTATTCTTCTTATTCTTCTTTTTCTTCTTATTCTTCTAATTTTTTTTATTCTTATTATTCTTATTATACTTCTTATTCTTCTATTTCTTATTTACTTCTTATTCTTCTAATTCTTTTTAATCTTATTGTTTCTCTAATTCTTTTTCTTATTATTATTATTATTCTTATTCTTATTCTTCTTTTTCAAATTATTTTTGTAATTCTTCTTATTCTTTTTATTCATCTTATTCTTCTTATTTTTATTTATATTATACTTGTTATTTTTCTTATTCAACTTATTCTTGTTAACTTCTTATTCTTCTTATTTTTCTTATTCTTATTTTTCTTATTCTTATTATTCTTCTTATTTTAATTATTCTTCTTATTGTATTTATTCTACTTATTCTTCTTATTATTCTTATTCTTCTTATTCTTCTTTTTCTTCTTATTCTTCTTATTCTTCTTATTCTTCTATTTCTTCTTATTCTTCTTATTCTTCTATTTCTTCTTATTCTTCTTATTCTTCATTTTCTTCTATTTCTTCTTATTCTTCTTATTCTTCTTATTATTCTTCTTTTTATGGTTTATTTTATTATTATAGCCTTCTCTTTGGCGGAGGAATACCATTTTTACAATCTAAAATGCCCTTTTACCTTTAACACCCTTTCTGAAAGTAAAAACAAATAACAATTTAAAAGCCTCATAATCTTAGTTTCTAAATTAGCCCATATATTATGCATGATTTTCTTGGAATTAAAGGCTACAAAAACCTATTTTTTTCTTTCTCTTGCCCTCCTCAGCTCCAACCTTTCCTGAGCTCCTCCAAGATCATCCATTTAGTCATGCTTCATTCCTTAAAATTGTTCATGCTTAAACTTGACCAAAAACCTTGAAGTATAACATCCACTTAATAGACTCTAACCTAATAGACATCTCACAGACTCTATCCCAACAAACTACTTAATAGACCCCCACTTACCTGACCTTTCTACATAACAAATTTCTTACCCAATAGGCTACATTCCCTTGAAACCTTGAAGCATACCCTTACTATCCCAAACCCATGCACAATAAACATCATTCAAAAACATTACAGATACTAAGACCATCGTTCCCTACCCCAATTCCAACTCCATTTCAGTGCATGGCCATTTGCATCTCCATACTTCTTTGCTCCTGAAGATAATGAATCTGCAAAACAAATAACAAGCATCATTTCATTCTATATGTTTCAATACTCTTCTTATCCTTCTTATTCTTTTTGTTCTTCTTATTCTTCTTATTCTTCTTATTCTTCTTATTCTCCTTATTCTTCTTATTATTCTTATCCTTCTTATTTTTCTTATTCTTTTTATTCTTCTTATTCATCTTATTCTTTCTATTCTTCTTATTCTTGTTATTCTTATTATTCTTCTTATCATTGTTATTCTTCTTATTCTTCTTATTCTTGTTATTCTTCTTATTTTTCTTTTTCTTCTTATTCATTTTATTATTATTATTTTTTTTTATTCTTCTTTTTCTTCTTATTCTTCTTATTCTTCTTATTCTTCTTATTCTTCTTATTCTTCTTATTCTTCTTATTCTTCTTATTCTTCTTATATTATTTATTCTTCTTATTATTCATATACGTCTTATTTTGTTTATTCATCTTTTTTGTTTAATTTTCTTATTTTTCTTATTCTTATTATTCTTATTACTCTTCTTATTCTACTTATTCTTATTTTTATTCTTTTCTTCTCATTCATATGTTCTTTTTATTCTTCATATTTTCTTATTCTTTTTATTTTCTTATTCTTCTTATTCTTTTATTTCTTATAATTTTTCTTATTATTCTTATTCTTATTATTCTTTTTAATTTTTTTATTCTTATATTTTTCTTATTCTTCTTATTCTTCTTATTATTTTCATTCTTCTTATTATTGTTATTCTTTTTATTTTTTTTAATATTTTTATTCTTCTTATTCTTCTTTTTTTTCTTATTCATCTTATTCTTCTTAATCTTCGTATTATTTTTATTCTTCTTATTCTTATTATTCTTTTTATTCTTATTTATTATTATTATTATTATTATTATTATTATTTTTATTATACTTTTTATTCTTCTTATGTTTATTTACTTCTTATTCTTTTAAATCTTTTTAATCTTATTATTATTATTATTCTTCTTCTTTTTCATATTATTCTTGTTATTTTTCTTATTCTTCTTATTCTTTTTATTCATCTTATTCATATTTTTTTATTTTTTACTTGTTATTCTTCATATTCATCTTATTCTTATTAAGTTCTTATTCTTCTTATTTTTTTTTCTTATTATTCTTCTAATTGTAATTATTCTTCTTATTGTAATTATTCTTCTTATTCTTCTTATTCTTTTTATTCTTCTTTTTCTTCTATTTCTTCTTATTCTTCTTTTTTTAAGGTTTATTTTATTATTATAGCCATCTCTTTTCGCGGAGGAATACCATTTTTACAATCTAAAATGTACCCTTTTCCCTTTAACACCATTTCTGAAAGTAAAAACAAATATTAATTTAAAAGCCTCATAATTTTAGTTTCTAAATTGGGCCATATATTGTGCAAGATTTTCTTGGAATTCAAAGTTGCAAAAATCTATTTTTCTTTCTTTCTAGTGCCCTCCTCAACTCCAACCTTTCATGAGCTCCTCTAAGATTTGCCCTTTAGTCATGCTTCCTTGCTTAAAAATGTTCATGCTGAAACTTGACCAAAAATCTTGAAGTATAACACCCACTTAATAAACTCTAACCTAATAGACACCTTACAGACTCTATCCGAACAAGCTGCTTAATAGACCCCCACTTACCTGACCTTTCTACAAGCATAATAGACTGCTTAAACAATAGGCTACATTCCCTTTAAACCTTGAAGCCTACCCTTATTATCCCATACCCATGCACAATAAACATCATCCAAAAACATTACAGATACTAATACCATCGTTTCCTACCCAATTACAACTCCATTTCAGTTCCAGGCCTTTTGCATCTCCATACTTCTTTGCTCCTAAAGATAATGAATATGCAAAATAAATAACCAGCATCATTCCATTCTATATGTTTCAATACTCTTCTTATTCTTCTTATTCTTCTTATTCTTCTTATTCTTCTTATTCTTCTTATTCTTATTATTCTTCTCATTCTTCTTTTTTTTCTTATTCATCTTATTCTGTTTATTCTTCTTTTTTGTTTAATATTCTTATTTTTTTTATTCTTATTATTTTTCTTATTCTTCTTATTCTACTTATTCTTATTTTTCTTCTTTCCTTCTCATTCATATTTTCTTCTTATTCTTTTATTTCTTATAATTCTTCTTATTCTTCTTATTCTTATTATTCTTCTTATTCTTATTATTCTTTTTAATTTTTTGATTCTTATTATTTTTATTATTCTTCTTATTATTTTCATTATTATTATTATTTATTATTATTCTTCTTCTTCTTCTTCTTATTCTTCTTTCTATTCTTCTTAATCTTCGTATTATTTTTATTCTTCTTATACTTCTTATTCATTTTATTCTTCTTATTCATCTTATTCTTATTATTTTGATTATTCTTCTTATTAATTTTATTTTTCATTTTTTTAATACTTCTTATTTTTTTTTGTTTTTTATTCTTCTTATTTTTATTATTATTCTTATTATTCTTATTATTCTTATTATTCTTATTATTCTTATTATTCTTATTATTCTTATTCTTCGTATTCTTTTTATTCTTCTTATTCTTCTTATTCTTGTTATTCTTTTTATTCTTCTTATTCTTGTTATTCTTCTTATTCTACTTATTCTTATTCTTCTTATTCTTCTTATTCTTATTATTCTTATTCTTATTCTACTTATTCTTATTTTTTTTGTTGTTCTAATTCTTCTTAATTTTGTTATTTTTAATTCTTCTTATAATTCTTATTTATTATTATTATTATTTGTATTATTGTGCTTCTTATTCTTCTATTTCTTCTAATTCTTCTAATTCTTCATAATTTTTTTACTTGTTAATTATTTTTATTCATGTTTTTCATATTTTTCTTGTTATTCTTCTTAATTTTACTATTTTTGCTTGGCCTTATTATTCTTCTTATTCATCTTATTCTTCTTATTCATCTTATTCATCTTATTCATATTATTCTTTTTATTCTTCTTATTCTTCTTATTCTTCTTATTATTCTTTTTTTCTTATTCTTCTTATTATTCTTTTTTCTTATTCTTTTATTCTTTTTATTCTTCTTTTTATTTTATTAGTATTCTTCTGCATCTTAATTCTTCTTATTCTTTTATTCTTCTATTCTAGTTATTTTTTTTATTTATATTATTCATCTTATTCTTATGATTCATCTTATTCTTATTTTCTTCTTATTTTTCTAATTCTTCTTATTCTTCTTATTCTTCATATACTTCAAATTCATTATATTTATTATTATTATTATTATTATACTTCTTATGCTTCTAATTCTGCTAATTCTTCTTATTTCGCCTAATCTTATTTTTCTTCCAATTAGTATTTTTCTTATTGTTCTTATTCTTCTTATTATTTTTATTCTACTTATTAATCTTATTCTTCTTATTTTTCTTATTCTTATAATTCTTCTAATCTTCTAATTCTCTCACTTCTTTTTCTTCTAATTCATCTTATTCTCTTATTTTTTTATTCTTCTAATTCTTCTTTTCTTATTATTATTCTTATAATTCATATTTTTTTTTACTTCTTTTTATTCTTATTCTTCTTCTTTTCTTATTCTTCTTATTCTTCTTATTCTTCTTATTCTTCTTCTTCTTCATATTCTTCTTATTCTGTTTATTCTTCTTATTCTTTTTATTATTCTTATTTTCTTTTTTTACTTTTTTTTATTCTTCTTATACTTCGTATTATTATATACTTCTTTTTCTTCAAATTATTCTAATTCCAAGTTTCTTTTTACTCTTCATTTACTTTTTATACTTAATTTTCTATTATTTTTATTTTCTTATTATTCTTATTCTTCTTATTTTTGTATTCTTCTTTTTCTTCTTATTCTTGTTATTCTTCTTATTTTTCTAATTCTTCTTATTCTTCTTATTCTTCTTATCTATATTATCTTTGTTATTTCTTCTTATTCTGCTATTCTACTACTAGTTTTTTCATATTAATCTTGTGATTATTCATATTCTTCTAAATCTTGCTTATTCTTTTTATTCTTTTTATTATTCTTATTTTCTTATCTTTTTTTATTCTTATTCTTCTTAATCTTCTTATTTTGTTTATTCTCCTTTTTCTTCTTATTATTCTTATTGTTCTTATTCTTCTTATTCTACTTATTTTAATTATTCTTATTTTCTTCTAATACTTCATTTCTTCTAATTCTTATTATTCTTTTTAATTTTCATTTTCTTCTTATTATTTGTATTATTCTTATTATTCTTATTCTTTTTATTTTTCTTATTATTCTTTTTCTTCCTATTCTTCTTAATCTTCTTAATCTTCGTATTATTTTTATTCTTCTCAATCTTTTTTATCTTCGTATTCTTTTTATTCTTCTTATTCTTCTTATTCTTTTATTCTTCTTATCTATCTATTCTTCTTATTTTTGATTATTATTCTTTTTATTTTTATTTTTTTTATTCCTCTTATTTTTCTTATTCTTCTTATTTTTCATATTATTCTTATTATCCTGATTATTCTTAATCTTTTTATTCTTCTTATTCTTCTTATTCTTTTATTCTTCTTTTTATTTCATTCTTCTTATTCTTTTTTTCTTTTTATTCTGCTTATTCTTTTTATTATTCTTATTCATTTTATTCTTCTTATTCTTCCTATCTTCTTATTCTTCTTATTTTTCTTATTCTTTTTATCCTACTTATTCTTCTTATTCTTAATTTTCTTCTTATCCTTCTTATTCTTATTATTCTTCTTATTCTTCTTATTCTTCTTTTCTTCTTATTCTTGATATTCTTTTTATTCTTCTTATTCTTTTTATTCATTTTTATTCTTCTTATTCTTCTTATTCTTCATATTCTTCTTATTTTTCATATTCTTCTTATTCTTTTTATTCTTCTTATTCTAGTTATTGTTTTTATTGTTCTTATACATCTTATTCTTCTTATTCTAATTTTTCTTCTTATTCATCTAATTCTTATTTACTTCTTATTTTTATAATTCTTCTTAATCTTGTTATTTCTCTTATTCTTTTTATAGTTATTATTATTATTATTCTTCATATTCTTTTAATTCTTCTTATTATTTTAATTTTTTTTATTATAGTTATTTTTTTATTCTTCTTATTATTCTTATTCTTATTTTTGATATTTTTCTTATTCTTCTTATTCTATTTATTCATCTTTTTATCTTATTATTTTTTTTCATATTATTCTTGTTATTCATCTTATTTTTCTTATCTTCTTATTCATCTTATTCTTCTTATTCTTATTATTCTTCTTAATCTTCTTATTCTTATTGTTCTTCTTATTCTTATTATTCTTTTTTATCTTCTTTTTCTTCTTTTTTTTATTCTTTGTTTTACTTTTTATTCTTCTTATTCTTTTTTTATAGTTTGTTTTTTATAAATTAACCATCTCTTTTGGCGGAGGAATACCTTTTTTTACAACCTACTTACTTGCTACCCAAAGCCTTTACCCCATCTAGCCACCTATATGTCTCTATCAATAAAACATATAATACAATATTTGAAAGCTCAAAAATTTTTAATTTCGTCTATCTAAGAGCTATGTTTAAATTCTTTGATTGAGCAATGTTTATGCTATGGATAACATTCTTAATATGTATTCTTGCCTTTACCTTCCTCTTCATGTAGACCTCTTTATATTGCCTTCCATTCCTTTTTGATAAAAATTCTTTAGCCATTTCTTGTACATATTTAAAGTATCTCAATTCATCTTACTGTCAATTTGTTTGAATGTTTGTGACATTTTTGATGCTCCAAATAGACTTCAAAGTGCTGCTTACCGCCCAATAATCAGTGTCCTTCCTCCCCTGCCGTGTCTACTTGCATAGACATATCATTCGCAATATTTCTGCCTCTCCTTTCTTTAAATTTCCCCCAATATATCCTTCTTTGATGTATGTTCCCATTGCTACACTTTAACTCTTTAACTTTGCTTTAACTTTTAAAGCTTCTAATCTGAAATGAACCAAAAAGTCTCTATTTTTTGAAAGAGCTTACTTACATTTGTCCTTCCTTGATGAATCTTTGTCTTGAGTTCACTTTGATATCCTCCCTTATACATGGCCTTATGAAACTAAACATTATATCCCATGACTGCTATACTTAAAAATAACACAGACTTCCGAATCCTACCTCTAATTAAATTAAAATTAATACAGACTCTTCTAAAAAGAGAAATAGACACCAGACCTGAAAAAGATATCAGCTATGAAGTTGCAGATTTCTGCTTAATCAATCCATGCTGAAACTACTGCAAAAAGATGTTACAATAGAACATTCATAAAATACTACCCCTATTCAGCTCCCCTTCCTTCACTGAGCTGTCCACAGTCTTATATTAGTCATACTCCTGTTAGGAATGTTAGAAAAAAGAAAGAAAAAAGAAAGAGAAAAACCAGAAAAAAAACCTGAAAAAAACCAGTAAAATACCGAAAACGCAGAAAAAAATTAAGTCTTACCATATTGTTTTTTGATACACCCCACAGGACCAAGGTGATCTAAAAAATGTTACATGCATGAAAACAGAATATGCAGATTCAAAATAACAAAGAGCTTATTCTTTAACTTTTCCTAATATAAGGGAATTCCTCACTATCTAACTTTATGATTCCTCTATATATTTCCGGTAATTTTCCTCATTATAATCTGATCTCCTTTATTTTTTTCATTCCTTTGAAAGCTTATCCTAGTACATTAGTCTCTCTGTAAATATGCTTAATAGTAAAATCTAATTTGTTTATATCTTTCAGTATTTCTTCTATTTCATCCTCATATTTCCACATTATTGTATTTTTATTAATTAGATTTACTACTATTATTGAATCTAGTTGAATATCTAACTTTTTTATGCTTTCTCTATACATATTCTTAATCCCTCTCTTAATTATGATTTCTGCCTGTAGTGCCGAGGATACTTGAAATTTCCTAGAGAAAGCTAATATTAGCCTTCCTTCAGAGTTTTCTTATTGCCCCACCTCCCCAGCTGCTCCAATATCTTATTAAAGCTTCCATCTGTGTTAAGACCACCTTTCTTTCGAGGGTTTTCCCATTTTATTTTAATTATTTTAATTTGTTTTTGCTGTTGAGTTTTCAAATTCCAAAATTTAGCGTGTCATTATCTATTCTCTTTCTTTTGTATTCAGCGGAGCTGATTCAGATATTCTATTTGTTTCCTCCTTAATATCTTTCCATATATTTTCTACTGACATATCTTTCCCTTCAAATCTACTTTTATTCTGCCTTCCAGATGCACCAAATTGCTATTAACGGGATATTATTTAATCCATTTCTGTACTGAGTTGTAACCTTCAATTTAATCCATTTATGTAATCTGCATTCTAGAGAAAGATGTTCATATTTTATAAACAATTCAGATCCTATTCCAGATCTCTGCTGCTACCTTGCCATGTGAGAAGAGATGATCCAAGGTTTCCATCTCTTCTCTACAGCAATCACATCTGGACTAATCTAATTCCCTTCTTTTTTAAGTTATTTTCAGTAGGTATAATGTTAGATAAGACTTCCACATAAATGTTTTAATTTTTTGTGGATGTCATTATTCCAATCCATTTAAATAGTATTTGTTCATCTTGTTTTTTTTCTAATCACATTTTAACCGACTTAAGAGAAAATGATCCTTCTGAGGTTAATTTCCATCTCCATCCCTTTTTGGTATACTTTGAATGTTTTCCAATTAAATCTCTTTGCCTAAAGCATTTGTGTCCAGACTTGTGTATTCTTCCTTGTATTTCTTACTTTATTGATATCATTATTAACACAATATTTTGCCCACATAAATTCCGACCATAAACTGTCATTTTCCTTCAACCTCCACCATCTTTTACTTGCTCATGCTTTAGCTAAATCATTTAAATTAACAAAGCCTAAGCCTCGCTTCTTGAACAGGGAAACACATATCCCTCCATTTTTTCCAATGTAATTTATATTTACCCTCTTTTTTACCCCATAAGAAGTTAGCAAATTCCATTTCTATCTTTTTGATAAAATTACCCGGTGGTTGAATAACCATGATATTATTCATTAGAGAGCTTTCTAAGACATGTTTTATTAATGTTATTCATCCCCCCATATTTAAATATTCTTCCTTCCAGCCCGATATTTTCTTTTTTAATTTGTTTATTAAAAATTCAAAGTATTCAGTTTTTAACTTACCTTCCTAGATAGGACAACCCAATACATAATTTCTCCTTTTTATACGAGAAACCTGTGATGTTTTTGATTTTGTGAATCAACTCAGTGGGTGCTTTGAAAGAAAGCTTATATTGGAACTTATTCTTATTAATTTTTGCCCTGTTTCTTTTCCATACATTTTAATAAATCCATCAGACTGTTTAACGATTTGCTACTTCCATTGGTGAAGATCATAACATCATCTGCATATGCTAAACAACTCACCAGGGGGGTGTTTTTTGGATGTCTAAATGTGCCTATTTACCTTTGAACATTTTATCCTTGAGGTTAACTAATAATAATTCTAGATAAATATTAAAGATGTGAGGGAGATAGTGGATCTCCTTGTCTTAACCCTCTAACCGGTTTCATTTCTTCTCCTAATTTCCCATTTATGATAACTCTCACCCATGTATTCGATATACATTTGTATATTAAGTCTATCCAGGTTTCAGAGAACCCCATCTACCGCATAACAAAGCACAGAATATTCCATTCCACTCGATCAAATACTTTAGATAAATCTAATTTTATATTTACAATTATTTCCCCTTGTTTTAGAACCTATTCTTTGCTCATCTCTTTTGCCAAGCATACATTTTTCATTAGTAATCTATTTTGCATGAAAGCTGTTTACTCTTTTGAAATAACTTTTGTTAGGCACTTAGCCATCTACTTGTAATATTTTGGCTAATATTTTATATATAGAATTACAAAGACTAATTGGTCTAAAGTCCTCACCTTTTTGTGGATTTTCCATTTTTGGAATGAGAGCTATGTGAAATCTACCCCATTTTTTCCCTATTTCAGCCCCACAAAAAATACTAATTACTGCTTTTATTAAATCTTATTTTATTATGTGCCAGCATTTTTGATAAAAACAGTTATTCCATCCATCCGGGCCCGCTGCACTGTCCTTATTCATGCTAAGAACAGCTATTTTAATTTCTTCTTCTTCTGGAAATTTTATTAACATATTATTATCTTCTAAATTAATTTTATTTTCTATATTATGTATGAGTGTATTTCCTTTAAGAAAACTTTTACCACATAATTGGTTTTCAAAAAGCTTAGTAAAATATCGTTGTATATCTATCTCTTTGTCCACCCATACATCTTTATCATTTTTTATACACATGATTCTATGTTTCAGATTTTTAACTTTAGTTATTCTTTGAAAAATTTAGTATTTTTATCTCCCTCTTTAAGCCATTTTATTTTAGCTTTTTGTTTCCAAAAATTTCTTCCATTAATAGTTTCAGTTTTAATTCAGCTTGTGCTTTATTTAATGCACTTCTTGCATTTGCACTTTGATTATTTTCATACTGTAGCTCTTTTTCTAAGACTAAATCCTCTACTAGCTTTATATTTTTATTTATATTCCCAAATTCTACCTTATTCCATTTTTTAGTACCTCTTTTAATCTTTTTAACTTATTATTTAAGATTTGAACAGGATTTCCAAGAAATTCTATTTTCCATGATTCCTTTACTATATTTAAAAAATCATGATGCAAACACCAAGCATTTTGAAATCTAAAGGATCTTTTTGAAAAAGCTAAATTTTTAAAAGAGATCAATAGTGGACTATGATCAGAACATGTCCTATTTAGATGTTTCAATTTAATAGAGCCAAATTGTTCTAACCATTTATAATTATATAGCACTCTATCTAATTTAGCCCATATAGTGCCCTTATTTTTCCGGTTATTACACCAAGTAAATTGAGAGCCTAAAAAATTAGCCTCCATTAGGTTGGTTTTATTTATAATATCATTAAATTGAGAAACAGCACTCTTGTTAGGAGATCTGCCCCCCTTTTTTTCTTTAAAACTTCTAACAATATTAAAATCACCACCAATAATCCATGGTTTATTTTCTAAAGCCATTTTCTCCATTTCCTCCCATAATACTTTCCTATCTTCTCTTTTGTTTTTAGCATAGATAACTATAATTATTTCAGTTTCCTCTTGATTTAGACAAAAGTTTATATATTGATCAGTTTGTTTTAAGATTTTTATATTTAACATATTTTTCCATAATACCCAAATTTTACCATTTTTATTCACAAAGTCATTTTCAAAATTTAAAATCTTTTTTTATACATCTATTTGAGCTCCATCAGCCATAGGTTCCGATAACATTATAAGATTGATCTTATAAGTATAAATCAATTTTTTTAATCTATTTCTTGAGGGGAGATTTGCAACTCCCCTAATATTCCAGTAAATGTAATTAAACATTATTTGCCGATTTTGCTTGCGCTCTAGTAATGCATTTTGTGTCATATGTTTTATTTAAGTATTTTTTCATGATTCTATATTTTTTAGTGAACTTAAATCACCTCATTTCTCTACTTTCCAATCTCTACCCAATTGAATTGACATTATTTTAAGTTCCTCAATTGCCCATTCTTTGTTTCCCATATTCTCTTTAAGCTTTTCTATATTTATATCATCCTTAGTGAGTTTAACAATCTGCCCATTTTCATCCTCATTCATATAGAGAGAAGTGGCACTTCTCACTTCAATCTCCTCCTCCGAAAAATCTTCTATGCCTACTGCCCATCTTTTATTCTGTTGTTGTTTGTTTTTTATTTGTAATCTTGTTCTCCTATTCAAATCTATTATTTTTTAAACATTTCTGTCCTATTGATTTCCATTAGATTCTGTTCTACTTCATTATTTTTCTTGTGTTCAATCAATTTCATCTCTTCCTGCTCATTATACTGTGTTACAGACTGCTCAACTAGGGGTTTTTTTTTGATATTCTACAATCTCTCTTCCTCTTCCAGCCTCCCTCCTTCTCTCCTTAACCCTTTGATTATAATCTGCCTTTCTTTTGTGAACAATACATCTTTCAATATCATGTCCCATTTTCCTACAGCATGTGCAATATGCTGGAAGATTATCTAGGACAACCTGCTGCCAAAAGCCTCCTCCATCAGGAAGGCCTATCCATATTCGGTTAGGTAATGGTTTCTGCAAGTCAATAGCTACACAGATACGAGCGACACTTGACCTTGAGAGAGTGGCAGTAGCTCCATCAAGAAGAAGAGGAGAACCCAATGTGCATGCAATGTGATAGAGAGCATATTTATCAAAAAAATGAATCGGTAACATAGGCAACAGAAGCCATACCGGAGCTAGGGAGGATTCCTCCTTTGTGGAGAAGTTGGGCGACCACTTTAATATCCTCATGGGATATCCCATTATGTACCAGGCGCCTTTCAACCATATGCGATGGAAGTCTTCTTCACAGTATAGTTGAAGAAGAAAATGTTTATCGTCGATGAGGCCGATTTTTATCAACGTTTTCAATTTCAAAGAGTTGAAAAATGCACGAACTTCATCAATTTGTGGTCGACCATGCGAGAATTTGCCTACCAAAGTATATTTGTGAGGTTACATGAGCCTTTGCAAGTCTTCTGTCGAGAACAGAATCGAAGAATTCTCAAGGTTTTTTGCGTCAAAACCCGAAGGGGATGACACTGTAGGCGCGGTCTTTTTAATAATGTAGGAGAAAGATTTCTTATTCTCTAAGTAATCCATTCCCTTGAAAATCAGCTTAAAACCCACTTCTTCTTCACCAAATTTGAACTTTCTCTCTCTAGAAAGCTTTGTTTCTCTCTCTAAAAGTTGAGAGCGTTTTTTGAAAAAAAAGACCACTTTTTCTTCTTCTTCTTCTATTCTTCTTATTCTTATTATTATTATTATTATTCTTCTTCTTCTTGTAATTCTTTTTCATTTGTTTATTCTCTTCTTCTCTATCTTTTTCTTCTTCTTCTTCTTTTAATTCTTTTTTTTTTCTATCGCCTACTTCTTCTTCTACTACATCCTTTTCTTATTCTTCTCCTTATTCTTCTTCTTCTCATACTTCTTCTTCTCCTTCTCCTTCTTCTTCTTCAACTACTTCTTTTTCATCTTCTTCGACTCATTTGTTTTCTTTTACTATTTCTCCTCCTCCTCCTAATTTTTTCTACTTCATCTTATTTTTCTACTCTTCATTTTCTTCTTTTTATTATTTTTCTTTTCATTCTTCTTCTTCTTTTTTTTCTTCTTCTTATACTTCTTTTTCTTCTTATGTTTCTTCTTCTTCTTCTTCTTCTTCTTCTTCTTTTGCATCATATTATTCTATGGCTTCTTCTTCTACTTATATATCTAATTTTATTTTTCTTCTTCTTCTTTTCCTTCTTTTTCTTCTTATTATCCATGTTCTTAATCTTCTTCTTCTCTTTCCTTCTTCTTCTATTGCTTCTTCTACTTCTTCTTTTTTTTCTTTTTCTTTTTCTCCTTTTCTATTTTTATTTCTTCTTATTTTATTATTCTTTATATTTTTCTTATTCTTCTTCTCCTCTCCTTATTATTCTATTGCTTCGCCTTCTTATTGTTCTTCTACTTATTATCCTTCTTTATCTTTTAATTCTTTTCCTCCTTGTTCTTCTTCTTCTACTTCTTCTTCTCTTTTTTTTTCTTCATTTGATTTTTCTTTTTCTCCTTCTTATTTAATGCCTTATGCTTCTTATTTTTTGCTTCTTCTTATTATACTACTACTTCTTCTTTTTTTAGTTTTTCTACTTATTTTTGTTTTTCTTTGTTTTGTTATTTTTATTGTTTTTCTTTTTTTTTTCTTATACTACTAATTCTTCTTCTTTTTTCTTCTTTTACTTTCTTCGTCTTCTTCTTATTCTCTTTCTTTTTTATTTTTTCCTTTTTTTATACATTTTCTTCTCCTTCTTATTCTTCTTATTTTTATTCCCTCCTACTTCTTTTTCTTCTTCTTCTTCTTCTTCTCCATCTTCTACTACTACTACTACTTCTTCTTCTTATTTTTCTTCTTTAACTCCTTTTTTTACTTCTTGTTCTTATTTTTCTTCATCTCCTTTTTCTACTTCTCTATTTTCTTCTTCTATTTCTCCTACTTCTTCCTTTACTTCTTTACCTTCTTCTTCTTTGTCCACTTCTTATTCTTTTTCTCCTCCTTTTTTTTCAACTTCATCTTATTTTTCTTCTTTTCCTCCTTTTTCTCCTACTACTTCTTCTTCTCTATCTTCTTCTTCTACTTCTTGTTCTACATCATCATCATCATCTTCTTCTTCTTATTCTTTATCTACTTTTTCAACTTCTTGTTCTTCTTCTTCTTATTATTCTTCTTCATATTTTATCTTTCTTATTCTTCTTCTTCTTCTTCTTCTTGTTCTTATTCTTGTTCTTCTTATTATATTTCTTCTTCTTTTAATTCTTCATTGCCTTTTCCTTCTTCTACTTCTTTTCTTCTTCTTCTCCTTCTTCTTCTTATGCTATATTTTCTTCTTCTCCTCCTCAAACTTTTTCTTTTACTTTTTTTTTTCTTATTTATCTTCTTCGCCATCTTTTTCCTCTTCAAATTTAACTCCTCTTCCTACTTCTTCTCTTCTTATGTTGTTTCTTTTTCTCTCTTCTTCCTCCTCCTTCTTCTATTACTACTTCTTCTACTTTATTTACTTATTCTTCTTCTTTGACTTTTCTTTTTTTCTTCTTATTTTTTTTCTTCTTCATCTAATATTTATTCTCACTCTTCTTTTTTTTATACTTCTTCATCATCTTCTTCTTATGCTTTTTTTTTTCTTCTTCTTAATTTTATTCTACTTCTTCTTTATCTTCTTCTTATTCTTTTTATTCTTGTTTTTCTTAATGTCCTTCATCCACTTTTCCTTCTTCTTTTTCTTATTATCCTTATTCTCCTTATTCTTCTTTTTTTTCTTCAAATCTGTTACCATCTTCTTCAAAATCTTCTTTATCTACTTCATGTTTTTCTTCATCTTCTCTTCCTATTCCTTTATCTTATTTTCTTCTTCTCCTTCTTCTCCTTCTTCTTATTCTTCCACTACTTTGTATTTTTCTTCTTCTACTACTTCTCATTCTTCTTTATCTTCTTTTTCTACTTCTTCTTCTACTTATACTTCTTCCTCGCCTCCTTCTTCTACTCCATCTTTGATACGAAATCGACAATAAACTAGATGGACTTAAAAATCCAAGCGGAATGAAATGAAATAAAAGAAATAAATCTAAAACTTTAAGAAGAATAATTTCTTATTGGTTAAAGATTCAAGAGAATGAAATGAAGGATAATGGTAAATCTTTGAGAAATACAAAGAAGTCAATTAGGAACCTAATGGCAACGAACACCAATAGACCCACTAATACTAAACTTACAAAGACTTCACAATTAATGCAAATCAATCACTTACCTAATGATTGAGAGGCAACGAACCTTCCGAGAACTAAACCCGAAAACCCCGATTTTTGGAGTGTTCCACACAAGAGAGTTATTCACTCACAAGCACAAAACAATATAAAGAAAACTCAAAGAGTGTTTGTATATTTCATCAAAGGGTGTCCTTACAAAATGAATTACAAGGGGTTTATATAGGGAACAAACTAGCTAAGAAATATTTTTTTTTTTGCCAGCACAACATTGTTTGAAAACAATGTATCTCCATAATACAAGGCTCAAATTGAACACGGTTTCTTGAGTTGAACAGATAACTTGATGTAGTTTGTCCATGTCAAATTTCAAAGCATTCCGACATGAATTCGAATTTTGGTGAATTTTCAAAGTTAATTAGTCATTGCTGCCAGCACCACCTTTTGGAAAATTTGTATCTCCTTCATCTGAGGTCCAAATGGGACACGGTTTGTTGCATTGGAAACCTTCCTTAATGTAGTTGTCCTAGTTAAAATTTCATAATTTTTGGATTTGTATCCGATTTCTGGTGAAGTTTGCAATGCTGGGTCAAGTTGATGATCCAAGTAGAGTATTTGTCTTTCTTTCAAATTCACCAACTTGTTTTTCCTTGTTTAAGGCTTCAATAATAATTTGGACTTGTTTTTGAAAGGCCTTAGTATGACTTCGAGTGATTGGACCAAGCGGTAGTATGATTTGGTCTTGAATTTCTGCATCAGTCCCCTCTTCTTGAAAAGGTTGATCCTTCAACCTTGGCTCCGTTTCATCTCCTACATCATACAAACTTAAATCAGCTACATTAAAAGTTGCATGAACATTATACTCACCTGGTAATTCAAGTTTATAGGCATTGTCTCCAATTTTTTTTAAGACTTGAAATGGTCCATCTCCCCTCGGTAACAATTTGGATTTTCGTTGCTCCGGAAACCTTTCTTTGCGCATATGGAGCCAAACCCAATCTCCAGGTTGGAAGATCACTTGCTTTCGTCATTGGTTCACCCTCCGAGTGGTTCGATCATTCACCTTTTCCAAGTTTTCCTTTACCTTGACATGAATTTTCTTCACAAACTGAGCTCGATCCCTGCCATGAGTGTTCTTTTGCTCATTGCTAGGCAATGGCAATAAATCAAGAGGGGTTAGAGGATTAAACCCATAAACAATTTCAAATGGACTCATGTTAGTAGAAGAATGCATAGATCGATTATATGCAAATTCAATATGAGGTAAACATTCTTCCCAATTGGCTAAATTTTTCCCAATAACACTTCTTAGTAATGCTCCTAATATTTTATTAACTACTTCAGTTTGTCCATCTGTTTGAGGATGACTAGAAGTAGAGAATAAGAGTTTTGTCCCAATTTTTCCCCAAAAGCCTTTCCAAAAATAACTTAAAAATTTTGCATCTCGGTCCGAAATAATGGTTTTGGGAATTCCATGCAAACGAACCACTTCTTTGAAAAAGAGATTTGAAATATGTTTTGCATCATTTGTCTTAGTGCATGCAATAAAATGAGCCATTTTGGAAAAACGGTCAACTACGACAAAAATTGCATCTTTGCCTCGTTTGGTTCGTGGAAGGCCAAAAACAAAATCCATGGAGATATCAACCCAAGGTGTATCTGGGATAGGAAGTGGTGTGTATAATCCATGAGGGCGAGACTTAGATTTTGCTTGTCGACAAGTGATGCACTTTCCTATGTACTTTGCCACATTCTTAGCCATTCTGGGCCAATAGAAACGTTCCTGCAATAAATTATAAGTCTTGGTGACACCAAAGTGTCCCATTAAACCACCCTCATGAGCTTCAATAATTAAAAGATCACGAATAGATCCACAAGGTATACAAAGTCGATCGCAATAGAACAAATATCCATCATGCTTATAAAATTTTCCATGTCCCCCCTTTTAACATAAAGCATAAATTTCCCCAAAATCTTTATCATTTTCATATAATGCTTTAATATGTGAGAATCCAAGAAATTGAGAAGTGGCAAAAGAAATCAAAGCATACCTTCTAGAAAGGGCATCAGCCACCACATTCTCTTTACCTTTCTTGTACTTGATAGTGTAGGGAAAAGTGTCGATGAAAGATACCCACCGAATGTGCCTCTTACTCAATTGACTTTGTCCTTTCAAGTGTTTTAAGGACTCATGGTCGGTGTGGACAACAAACTCATTTGCTCTCAAGTAGTGTTGCCAAGTCTCAAATGCTCTCACCAAGGAATAAAGCTCTTTATCATAAGTAGAATAATTGAGCATGGCACCATGAAGCTTCTCACTGAAGTATGCCACCGGCTTCTTCTCTTGCATAAGAACCGCTCCAATACCTATACCTGAAGCATCACATTCAATTTCAAAAGGTTTATTAAAATCAGGTAGCATCAAAATGGGTGCATGTGTGAGGTGATACTTTAAGGTATTGAAAGAATTTTCTTGAGCACTTCCTCATTTAAAAGGGACATCCTTTTTGATAATAGATGTTAATGGGGCTGCCAAAGTGCTAAAATCATTCACAAATTGGCGGTAGAAGTTCGCTAGGCCATGAAAGCTTCGAATATCTGAGATATTTGATGGTGTTGGTCATTCTTGGATGGCCTTGATTTTTGAATCGTCCACCTTCACTCCTTCATTACTAATAACAAAACCCAAAAATATACAATGGTCTACACCAAATGTATACTTTTGAGGGTTAGCAAACAAATGCTCCAATCGTAAAACATTTAATACCTCACGCAAATGCTCAATATGCTCATCCATATTTTTGCTATAAATAAGAATGTCATCAAAGTAAACTACAACAAACTTTCCAATGAAAGGTCTAAGAACATGATTCATTAGTCACATGAATGTACTTGGTGCATTAGTTAAACCAAAAGGCATAACTAACCACTCATATAATCCAAACTTTGTTTTAAATGTAGTTTTCCACTCATCACCTGGTTTCATTCGAATTTGATGGTAACCACTCTTTAAATCAATCTTTGAGAAGATGCATGAACCATGTAATTCATCTAGCATATCATCTAACCTTGGAATAGGATGTCGGTATTTTACCTTTATGGCATTAACGGCTCGGCAATCTATGCACATTCGCCACCCTCCATCTTTCTTTGGAACCAAAAGTACTGGAACTACACATGGGCTCATACTTTCTCGAACCCAACCCTTTTCAAGTAACTCTTCGACCTGCCTTTGAATTTCCTTAGATTCTTTAGGATTTGTTTGGTAAGCTGGTCGGTTGGGAATGGAAGCTCCTGGAACAAAGTCGATTTGATGCTCAATACCTCTCATAGATGGTAGCCCATTCGGTAACTCCTTCGGAAAGATATCTTCAAATTCCTTCAAGAGATCATCAAAAACATTGGGAAGAGAAGAGGTTAGTTCATTAGATGAAGAAATATAAGCTCCCTTGAAACGTAACAAAAGTAATGGGGTTTCAACACTTATTTTTTTTGCCTCTTTTACCCCTACCAATAATTTCTTTTTTTCTTTTTCCCTCTCCTTTTTTTCTCTCAACTCTTGGGAGTATTGTTTTTGAATATATGCATGGTCTTCATGAACCTCTTTCGGAGATAGTGGTTTAAGGACCACTTTTTTTCCACCATGATCAAGTAAAAAGTGATTGTGGAACCCATCATAGGAAACTCGCCTATCATATTGCCAAGGTCGCCCAAGCAAAATGTGACATGCTTGCATTGGGACGATATCACAACATACCTCATCTTGATAATTCTTTATTCGAATGTTAAGTAAGGATCACTTGCCGATTGACTTTCACTTCACCACTATTATTGAGCCATTGAAGTTTATATGGCTTTGGATGGAGCGTTGTTTGAAGTCCCAGCTTTTTGACCAAATAGTCACTTGCCACATTTGTACAACTTCCATTATCAATAATGAGGCTCCATTTTTTATCTCCGATGTAGCATCAACTATGAAATATGTTCTCCCTTTGCTTCTCAGGTTCCTCATGTTTTGGCAATGTGCTAAAGAGCCCGCAATGCCACACAATTTAGTCCACTCCCGGCTGAATGAATGCTACCAGCATCATCATCACTATCTTCTTCATTTGGCTCTTCATCATCGGCAGACTCTATGTCTCCCGAATCCAAGATGATCATTACTCGCTTATTTGGACATTGAGTGGAAATATGTCCCTTTCCTTGGCACCGGAAACAAGTGATATCTCGATGTCAGATCTCCTTCCCATCATTCCCCTTAGGCTTAGGTGGTTCAGCCTTGACAAGAGATTTTCCCTTGTCTTATCGATCTCGATTGCCTTGATGGTTTGGTATGAACCGATTATCCCTTTTTGGCCAAGTCTTTGTTGGATAAGTTTGTGGAAGCTTACCCCTCCTCCTTAGTTGTTTCTCCACTTGGCTAGCCCGGTGGATCAAATCCTCCAAGTCGCCATACTTGTGTAGATCAACAATATCGGCAATATCACGATTTAACCCATTTAAGAAACGGGAACATTTGGCATTATCACTCTCCTCAACCTCGGCTCGAATCAATGTCATTTCCAACTCCTTGGCATAATCCTCCACACTTTTGGATTCTTGAGTAAGTTGTTGTAATTTTCTCAAGGCATCCCGTTGGTAGCTTCGAGGTACAAATTTTGCCCTCATAGCCACCTTCAATCGTTCCCACGATCTCAAAGGGCCTTCCCCCATTTTTCGTCGAGTAGAACACAATTGTTCCCACCAAATAAGAGCATATCCAGAAAATTCCAACACCGCCAATCGTACCTTATGCTCATCGATGTAGTTGTAGCAATCGAATATATTCTCGATCCTTTGTTCCCACTCAAAGTAGGCCTCTGGATCCGTGTCTCCTTTGAATGAAGGAATAGAGACCTTGATGTTCCTCATGGGGTCATGATTCATGGAATTTCTCCTTGGTTGTCGTGGAATGTATGGTTCATATTCACCAACAATTGACTCCACCTCATCTTCACAAATAAGATTATTTTTGTTACCCCGCAAAGATTCCTTTTCTCGATCTTGTAGACCATAGTTGGTAACATGTGCTCCTTCAATCCGGGTAACTCAGTCGTTAAGACCCCGAATGCTCCCTTGCACATCGGTTAATTGACGACTAAGTCATTCAAATAGTTCTTGGATGTTTACTCCATCATCACGAGCATCACTAGTTCTTGACATTGTGAAATATTTTTCTCACCCACTCGTGTTTACTCTCAACTCAACAAAATGTCACTCACCCTCATGTTTTCACTCCTCTCTTTAATGATCTCACCACTCTCTAATGTGGAAGTTCAAGTAATTCAGAAGTGTTCTCGAAATCAATTGCCAACAATCAATAAGAAATGATTTTTATAAGGAGACCAATGAAGGACATGAAATCACACGAAGCAATGTGGATTTCTTGACTCGATCAAGAAAGCTAAGACTCAATGAATAATCAAAATATAAAAAAAATAATAATAATTATAATCTCTTTTACAATAAGTAATGGGCTTTTCTTTTCTATTTTTTTTTTGGTAATTTTTTTTATTTCTTTTTTTTTAATTTCTTCTTCTTTTCTTTTGCACCCTTTTTTTTTCTCTTTTTTTTTCAGGAAAGTCCCACAACTAGGAAGTTGGAGATTTCTAACCTCTGATACCAATTTGATACGAAATCGATAATAAACTAGATGGACTTAAAAATCCAAGCGGAATGAAATGAAATAAAAAAAATAAATCTAAAACTTTAAGAAGAATAATTTCTTATTGGTTAAAGATTCAAGAGAATGAAATGAAGGATAATGGTAAATCTTTGAGAAATACAAAGAAGTCGATTAGGAACCTAATGGAAACGAACACCAATAGACCCACTAATAGTAAACTTACAAAGACTTCACAAGTAATGCAAATCAATCACTTACCTAATGATTGAGAGGCAACGAACCTTCCGAGAACTAAATCCGAAAAACCCAATTTTTGGAGTGTTCCACACAAGAGAGTTATTCACTCACAAGCACAAAACAATATAAAGAAAACTCAAAGAGTGTTTGTATATTTCATCAAAGGGTGTCCTTACAAAATGAATTACAAGGGGTTTATATAGGGAACAAACTAGCTAAGAAATATTTTTTTTTTTGCCAGCACAACATTGTTTGAAAACAATGTATCTCCGTAATCCAAGGCTCAAATTGAACACGGTTTCTTGATTTGAACAGATAACTTGATTTAGTTTGTCCATGTCAAATTTCAAAGCATTCCGACATGAATTCGAATTTTGGTGAATTTTCAAAGTTAATTAGTCATTGCTGCCAGCACCACCTTTTGGAAAATTTGTATCTCCTTCATCTGAGGTCCAAATGGGACACGGTTTGTTGCATTGGAAACCTTCCTTAATGTAGTTATCCTAGTTAAAATTTCATAGTTTTTGGATTTGTATCCGATTTCTGGTGAAGTTTGCAATGCTGGGTCAAGTTGATGATCCAAGTAGAGTATTTGTCTTTCTTTCAAATTCACCAACTTGTTTTTCCTTGTTTAAGGCTTCAATAATAATTTGGACTTGTTTTTGAAAGGCCTTAGTATGACTTCGAGTGATTGGACCAAGCGGTAGTATGATTTGGTCTTGAATTTCTGCATCAATCTTTTTCTTATGTTTCTTCTTCTTGTTCTTTTTCTACTTCCTCTTTGTTTGCCTTTTCTCCTTCTTCTTTTTCTTTTACCACCACCTCTTCTCCTCCTCCTTCTTCTTCTCCATATTCTGCTCCCCCCTAATGTGTTAAATGAGCCATTCTTGGCATAACATGACTCAATTTTGGTAGGCTTAGCACTGCCCGCCAACCCTAGTCTAGATGGATTCATGCTAGGTCATGGTGTGTCATGCTGATTCAGGCTGGTTCATGCCTAGTTTTCCACCTTGGTGCCTTAGCCTAGACCTAGCAAAGCTAGGTCCTAGAAGGTCAGGACTTTGAGTTCAAGTCCTAGACTCCCTTGCAAAATCGCACATGACTCATTGTTTTGGTCTCGGAATTGTGGATTAATTATTTAAATTATTTTTTACAAAATTTATATTTTATTTAACATTTATGAGTTGTGAGTGCGACATTACATTATATTATTTATTAAGTTCATATAAATCACAAAAATTATCAAAAAAACACATCAATTATTCATTCATCATTCAATCCAAAAATAAATAAAATAATACAAAGTTACAACTCACAAATCATAATAAGTACATAAAATAAACATTGCCAATCTCAATAATTATAATAATAATACAACAAGATCAACTATCTCAAAAAATCAATCTTAATGCCAACCCATATGAGTATGTAACAGATCATTATCATGTAAATGTATGAGGGTATCACTAGCAGGGGGTCAATCTCCTCAACGTCACACGAGTCATCATCTACCAGCAACTCCTCCGCTCTTGTTCCAGTACGATCTCAATCATGGATACTCAACCTCGAATTCTCTCAATCCTTCAAGCATGCTAGCATCTCAATAATATCTAGCCGTAGTGCCGATCTTTTATCCAAAATCATATTAACTATAACAGAAAAAATAGACTTCGATGCTATGCTCGATACCAGAGAAGTCAATAGATCCCATGTCATATTAGATAGAATGGGATAGGTGGACTCATGATTTTAACTATTATAAAATATAGAGGTTCTTATTATAGGTATGTGAATGATTGAGTAGTAATTGGTATCTAAGTACCAAGATAACTTACTCCTATTCGATGTTCCACCCCATCATTTTTCTCTCACTAACTGAATGGAGAAGTCAACATCTCTGAATAAGGTATCCATGACTATACTTAGAACCTGGCTACTACTTCCACAATACCTAGTATCATAGTATATAAATAATTCAATCAACTTCTCATGAATGAACCCTTTAGATTGGTGTTCCTAGTTCATGAACAAGGAAATGTTTATCAAATTGTTTTCTACCCCTTCCACTTTAATCCTAGGGTCCATGTATGTAGCTAGACAATAAACAGATAGAATAGTTGACCAGTGCTTTAAGTACTTGGTTTCCATCTCAAGAACCATGTCACTAAATATCAGATCATCTTTAAACTTTCTAAGCATGCTATTAATGTTGCATATGCACCTGAGTACAATGCAAGTCATTAGAGTATAAACTGACAAACACATGTTCGTCATGTCATACAAAATCTTCAAGAATTTCATAAATAAAATTTTTACATCCCAATTAGTGTCATCAATAATAAGTTTATCACTCTTACTAATGATGCAATCGGATATCACATGTTGGTATTCAATGCATGACTCCAACATCAGGTATGTGTAATTTCAATGGTGTCTCACATCCATTTAAATTTTTTTCTTCTTTAGACATGCAAACAAATATACACTACCAAACTCTTATTGTTTATTAGGCATCCGAAGATATTTTAGTGAATTGCATATATTTTCTCAAGTAGGGATAATAACTTTCATCCAAGTTTGTATTATCAGGTTAATGACGTGACACATACATCTAACATGAAAATTCTTTCCTAATGGCCCATCTCTAATGGTCCTAACAAACATGTCAATGACTACTCCATTATTAGATGCATTGTTGATTGTGATACTATATATTTTATTTTGAATATTATATTCTCTAAAGATTCTCATCATGCACTCATATATGGCCGAGTCATCATGAGGATAAAGAATCTCTACAAATCCTAATATCTTTTTATTTAGTATCCATTTAGAATCTACATAGTGGATGGTAAGACAAAAGCATAAGATTTATCATCATGATTAGTTTAGATATCAGATGTCACAGACATCCCGCCACTATATTCCCTAAATCCATTAGTTATTTATGTTTGTATAACTTATAGTATTTTAGCATGTCATTCATAGATGTGGACCTAAGAATCCTATGATATGGAGACTATAAATATATTTGTATGACACTGACTACCTTTGGATCTGCTAAAAATCTAATCAAAAGACTCATTGTGATAATTAGCTTGGTCATGTCTTCTCTCTCTAACTCATTACTATGAATGAGGTCAACATAGAAGTTGAGCTAGATCCAAGTTTAATGATCCCACCAGTCAGTTGGGTTTTACTAGGATCTAATGCACTATGTTTTTTGGTGTATTGTTCGACATGCCTTTTTAGGTGTCTAGTCTCAAATACACTTCTACAAGTTAATATTTTCTTACAAATTTTTTTGTTCTGATTCTTCATCAATACCCCTAACATTTTTATTCTGTATAATATTAAAGTGAGTCTAAAGTATATATATTTTTCTAGTTCTTTGTTTTTTAAATGTTTGGGTCGAGACCATGAAAGAAAACAAGATTTTGGCAGCCTTAGACCTTTCCGTAGAGTTTTCATTATCAATATTAAAATTATCTTTGTTTTTATTAATGTTAATCTCATTCTCATCATTAAAGTTACTATTTATTATTTTAGATTTTTATTAGTTTATTATATATATATTCTAATTTATATTTTTTAATTAAATATTATTTGATATTAAATTATTAATAAAATCATAATTAAAAAAATAAATAAAATTGAAAAAAGAATACCTATTTGGTAGTTTATGGATTGCTGATTGTTGATGTCCATTGTTGATCGTCTGCGAGTCCTAAGACTAAGAGGTGATAGGAAAGCCAAAAGTTGAATGCTCGAACTAAATTCCAAGAAGAGATAGAGATGAGAAATAGAGAGAGAGAGAGAGTGAGTGAGTGTGTGTGTGTGTGTGTGTGTGTGTGAGTAAGTGAGTGAAGAGAGAGAGAGAGAGAGAGAGAGAGAGAGAGAGAGAAAATGGGGTTCCTAATAGGAATTAGGAGGAATGGATGATATAAATTACAAAAATAGTGGAGAGTGGGTTTGAAGTGAAATTGAGAAGTGATTGAGAATATATATATATATATATATATATATATATATATATATATATATATATAATAAAGATTTAAAAAAATTATTTTTTTGAATTTTTTAAAATTTTTTAATAATTTTTTAATAATTTTTTAATAATTTTTTAATAATTTTTTAATAATTTTTTAATAATTTTTTAATAATTTTTTAATAATTTTTTAATAATTTTTTAATAATTTTTTAATAATTTTTTAATAATTTTTTAATAATTTTTTAATAATTTTTTAATAATTTTTTAATAATTTTTTTTGGGTAGAAACCCGACAGCCATTGGATTTTCTGCCATAGCCGTTGGGGGTGTATCCAATGGCTGGATGCATCTCAATTTAATTTTTTTTGACCAGTGAATTAATTCGACCTCGATGGTTCCAGAAGATTCTGAAATCATGTGAGGCTAAGCTTCAAGGGCCGAGGAGGTGAGGTGAGGTGAGGCACGAGCCCGATGGGTCATGGGAGTTCAGGCAGTCAAGCTCGGTTCAATCAGACCACACCCAAAATCTGGCATGAGTTCCAAGGCATTGTGCTAGGTCATGCCGCTAGACCATGCCTTCGGGCCCGGCATCTGGGACATGCTTTGGCCCGGCATGAGGCTCAGCACCCCCTGGCCTGGCATGGCAATAGTCATGCCTCGTGCATGCATGGCATGGGCTCAAGAATAGTTCTGGACCATGCCATGTAGACTAGGCACGACTTAGTCAGGCCATGCCTCTTGCCGAGCCCGAACTGCCCGGCCCACTCGACACCTCTAGTTTGTTGATAGATGAAAATGTCAAAAGGAAGATGACTTTGAATAGCACATTTGTATACTTGATGTAGGAAAAACTCCAGTAGGTGAGTAAAGTTTAGTTATTTTTCATATGCTCATTTTTATTATGGATTTTCCATGTCCTGATAATCATTCTGAAGAGAGTGATTTTACTATGTTCCATCCTAATTAGTTATTATTTCGATGTTGAGAAGATTCTTGAGAAGTTGAATCTTGGTTTCCTTGAGGGTGAAGTTCTAGGAAAATAATTCACCATTCCCTAATTACTTTATTATATTTAGCTGAGGGAGTCCCCATGGATGAACATGTTGATTTAATATGTCCAATAGTATCCCTCTTATATTGTCAAGCAATAAAGGGGGAATTTGGAAGAGATAAAAAAGGAAAGAAGTTGATTCTCAAAGGAGAAAAATTATATGATTTTGGTAAGAAGGGCAGACCTTCACCGAAGTTGACATACAAGATAATAAAAGAAGCTAGAAAATGTCATGCAATATAGAAAATATATCTCAAACAAAAAGAGGTGATCTTTATCATGAAGTAAGAAATATTTGAAGACAATATCTAGAACCTCTTGGAAGAAGAGAAAACACATGTGGAGACAATTTATTGGAAATTGGACAAGGCCATCACAACATATTGGAAACAATTTATAGTGACAAGAGACGAAGTAAATAAAAATTAAATGTAATTTTAGAAGAACTAATGGATAGAAGAATTAAAAAAATACAGTGTGAATCAAAAGACTTGTATTTCACAATAAGATCCTTTGAGGTTATGTTGGATTCCATTTGGTGAAGATAAGACACATTGTATGACAAGTTAGCCAATATATTGGATTAGGTAGCTACACATAAAAAAGATTCGGAGAGACCATCTACTTCTATGCTACAATTCAAGCACTCTAGATCAAATTTCTCCTTTAAAGAGTTTAATCCTAAAAATAAATCATATCGGCTACCTTCCTTAGATAAATGATTTGTGCTTTTTATTTTTTTATAGTATGATATTGTAATCAATGTGATTAATTTATTTGAGATGGTATTGAAGAATTTTGTGGGGGAAGTTATTGTATGGGGACAAGCAAAAATTTTAGCATATGAATTTGTTTGGTATGTAAACTATCAAATATTTTTGTATATTTTGGTGACATGTGATATTGTGTAAGCACTGAAATGAGTCATGATGGGATAAATTTTATGACTTTGAAGTTTTGATAGAATTTGATAAATAATCATGAAATCACTATATTTTGGAGATATTGGGTGACTTGGTGATGTGTAGCTCATCAAGCAGTTTTGATGATCATTCTTGGCCGAAACTTTATTTATTTAATTATGAAAATATTTGTATACAATAACTCTACCACCTCATTGGCATAATCCTTCAACTATATAATACATATTTTTTGATTATAATATAATCATGGAGTCACAACCATATTTATCTCATAGTAATAAAATAGTTGTGACATTTAATTTATGTCATAGTAACTAATTAACTCTTTAGTACTAAAAAAGTGGCTTTTTCATCGTATCATAACTTTATCTTTGCAAGGCTTTGTGTTATCATGTTAGAGTTATGTCATTTTTCTAAAATATAACTTTTAAACTATAAAAAGTTATATAGTTAGAATTACTCCTATAAAAGCCATAAAAATTATTGAGTGTCATGATTCTTGGATACATAATGTTATAGAAAGTATTACTCAAGCGTTACCACTTCTCAAAGCCATGACACTTGTCCTCGTGGGAAGGAAAATCTATGACTTGAATGCACAAGCCAATTTTCAAATCCATGGTCATTCATAGTGTCATGACCATTTGTTACGTGAGAAAGATCAAGGATAAAGCTACAGTCATTCCTATGTCATAGTCAATGTCATGGTCATTCTTATCATCATGGCCATTTAATATAGAAAAAAGACCAAGGACAATGTCATGGTTATTCTCAATGTAGTAGCCATTTGATGCAAAATAAAGATATAAGGCAAAGCCTCAAGTCAGTCCTAGCATTGTGGCTTTGTGTTACAGAGGCATAAGGCACAAATGACTAACACTTACCAATGTAACAACTTTGTATTTTATAAAGATTAGAATATATTTTAAAGCCACAACAACTTGTAAGGTTACAACCTTGAGCTCAAGATACTAAAGCTAAAGTCATGACTTTGTAGTTAGACAAATACCAAAATTTTAGAGTACAAAAGAAGAGGGGACAAATAATTTAATTTCTTTTTCTTATCCATGCACTAAGACCAAAGCAAAGTGCACCAATAACCCTAGGGAATATTTTCAAACTTCCTAAGAGATCCACAAGCAAGCAAAGGATGCAAGACATAAGCAAATCCTAGAGTTGGGAAGGAATGAATCTTACCACCCCCCCCCCCCCCCCCATGATGGATTTTAGAAATCAACCAAATAGTATAATATTAGGATTTGTATCCTATATTCTTATGAAAGATGTCATTGGGAACCCCATATTCATTAGACTTCTTCTTTTATACCTCACTCCTATTATCAAGCTAAATTAGGTCTGGGGTTTGTGTAATTGTGATTTATGTGATATATGAAAGATTTTTTGATTAATAGTTATATTTTATTTATGGTATGGAATAGAAATTGATATAAATAGTGATTAAATAGAACTTGGATTTGGGATTTGACTATTGATCGGTTTGTATGAATTGTCATGATGGATGGTAACAAATAAATTGAGTCTCACTCACATAAAATTTAGGAAGGAAGTGACAACCCTTTTCACCATGAAATGTAAGACAAACCCGTGTATTAAAACCTAAAATTGAGGTATGTTAATCATTGCGGTTATTCCACTCATGAAGCCAAAAGTAGTAATGATTTTACATGTAACTCTATAATACATGTCATAGAAGAATTAGTTCTCAATTGATGTGGTCTTTTTATAAAATATTCTCCTAAGAGTTTTTCCTTTATTTTTAAAGTGACTTCAGTAATGTGGAGGATGGTGATAGGTAATTCATAGGAAATGTGCAATTATATTATGATTCACAAGGTGGTTCAATCCATTTGAGTTGATTTACTCATTTGGTTTCTACTGATGATATATGAGAGAAGTATATGTTAATTATGTGAGTATGATACTTATGAAGCCAAAAGTCCAAAATATATAAACTACATTATTTCTTGGTCATTATGATACTTTAGACCAAAGAATAAAAATGTACATATGAAGTAATCATTGAGAATAGTTAATGAGTTACTTAAAATGTATAAACTTATAAATGACTCTAGAGCATAAATAATTTGTTGTCTCGGTGATAAAATACTGAAAGGAAAATCATGAGGAGATCATCATTAGGGTGGGTTCAATGGTGATAACCACCTTGTATGTCATTAGAAAAATATAATATTTTATAATAATCTAACAATCATTTTATATCCAAACTCAACATAGATCAAATTATTTGAACATGTATCATACGAATCAAGTGTAAAAATACCAGGATGTAAGAGTCATACCAAAATCTCAAAATATCTTTTCTACTAGAATTGTGTTGTCTCACTATTGGTTGATTAATCTACTAATACAATCCATATGAGATCAATATATAGATAAAAGTCTTCTTTACTACTTGTATAACACATATACTTGTAGAACTTTTTTAATAAGATACTCTCATTAATGAGCTTTTAAGATATTATCTAACCAATAAAATTAGATAATATATCAAAATTATATTTTTTATAAGTGATATGGGTGATACTAATTTTACTAATTTATTATTGTGTGTTGATGACATATTAATGGTAGCTCCAAACAATGGTCATATTAAAGCATTTAAGATACAATAGGTTGTGAAGTTTGAAATAAAGTACTAGGGACTAGAAAAAAGTTGATAGAAATTCAAATTTATTATGATCGAAATAATATGATGATTTGACTTTCTCATTAAAATATTTGAAGATAACTTAAAGATGGTTCAATATGCAAGATTGTATGTCAATTTACACTTCATTTCTTATTAATTTTAAGTTATCCCAAAGTATGAATCTAAGCAATGAAGTAGAGAGGAAAGATATATCTTATGTATAATATGCATCAATAGTGGGTATCTTAATATATGTTATGACTAGTCCAAGACCAAATAATACACAAACATTGTGAATTACTATTGAATCAATGAAAAATGCTAGTAGAGAGCATTTGAGTTCAGTAAAAAAGATTATAAAATACCTAAAGGGTACCTGTAATGCTACATTATATTATGGAAGGTCAAAATTTACTATCAAAGAAAATTTACCTTAGGTTATGTGTTTATATTTTTTGGAAGAGCTATAAGCTGAGCTTCTAAACATTAGTTTATCATTATAACTTCTATGACATAAGTAGAATACATAGCATCTATATAAGCTAGAAAAAAGGTAATTAAGTAACCAATATGATAGTCATAGCTAGAGGTATCAAATGGGTCATGTCATGACAGCATGATCCAGAGTTTGGTGGCCTAGTCAGCCCACTATGCTATGTCGGGCCAGGCCCATTATAGTTGTCATGTCATGCTTGGCACGGCACGACTAGATAATGGCTGGCCTGGCCCAACACATCCAGCCCGAGTATAGGCAGATTTAGGCTCGGTCATGCCTGGCCATGTCGGGCCATGCTGGGTCAAGCCGGGTCAGGCCTAGAGATGCTAGCCTAGGACTATGTTGACCTATCACCAAGACAACTCACCAATTGTGGTTTAATGATTTGTATTATTTTTTTACTAATTAAAATTTTTAAGTTACCCATTATGAATTATGATATTATATTATTTATTTATTTCATGTAAATCATAAAAAATTAAATTCATTAATAAAAATCACAAATGATTGTTTAATAATCAAAAATATTAAAAAAAACATATTCATCAATATTCATTCATCATCCAATCCAATCCAAAAATTAATAATAAAATAACACACCATCACAACAACATAAAATAAAATCATCAGTCATAATCATGCAACACGACATGAAAGTTCAATCCCAATGTCAATCGATGCAAGTATGTAACTGATCAGCATCCCATAAAAGACTAATGGTATCACTGGAGGTGGGCTAAACCTCTTCAAAGTCCAATGAGTCATCATCTGTCAGCAACTCATCCACTCTTATTCAAGCACGATCTTAGATGCCCAACCTTGAATCCTGTCAATCCTTCTGGCATGCTAGTGCCTCAATGAAATCTGGCAATAGTCTCGATCTCCTATCCAAAATAACATTGACAACAATAGAAAAAGTAGACTCTGATATTATGCTCGATACCAGAGGAATCAGTAGATCTTGAGCCATCTTAGAAAGCAGGAGAAATGTGGACTAATGATTTTTATTATTGTAAAATATCAAGGTTCTTGTTATCGTTATGTGATAGGATTAAGCAGTAATTAGTATCTAAGTATCAAGATCACTCACTCCTATTCGATACTCCATCCCATTGATTCCTCTCACTAAATGAATATAGAAGTCATTGTCTCTAAAAATGGTGTCCATGATCATACTCGCAGCCTGGATACCACTGCTATCATACCTAGTATCATAGTATGTAAATAAGTCATTCAACTATTCATGAATAAACCCTTTAATTTAGTGTTCCTAGTTCATGCATGAGGTTATGGTCACTAAAAATTAACCCTATGATCCATGCATGCCGCCAGAAAATAAAAAGATGGAATGGTGGATCAGAACTTTATGTACTTGGTTTCTATCTCAACATCCATGTCACTAAAAGTCAGGACATCTCTAAACTTTTAAAACATACCATTAATATTGCATATACATCTGAATATAATAAAATGATATGAGTATAAACTAACGAACACATATTCGTCTTATCATAAAAAATCTTTAGGAATTTCTTAAATGAAATTTTTGTATCCCAGTCAGTAACATTAATAATAAGTTCGTCACTATTACTATTGATTTAGTCGGATATCAGGTGTTCATATCTAACACATGACTCTAACATCAGCTAAGTTTAATTCAAATGGTATCTCACATCCATTTAGAATTTCTTCTTTAAACCCATAAACAAATGATAACTACCAAATTCTTATTGTCTGCTATGTATCCTAATCTTTATCCATGTTTGCACTATCAGGTTATTTATATGACACATGCATCTAACGTGAAAAATCTTTTCTAATGGCCCATATCTAATGGTCCTAACAAACATGCTAATGGCTACTCCATTATTAGATACATTATCAAATTTGATGCTAAATATTTTATTTTGATTATTATATTCTCTAAAGATTCTTATCCTACACTCAGTAATGGTCGAGTCATCATGAGGATGGAGAATCTCTAAAAATCCTAATATTTTTTTATTAAGTATTCATTTAGAATATACATAATAGGTGATAAGGCATACAAAAGATGCATCATCATGACTAGCCTGGATATTTGACATTACGGACATCATGCCATTATATTGCATAAATTCACTAGTTATTATTTGATTTTCTATGTTTTAATATTTTAGTATGTCGTTCCTACATGTGGACCTAAGAATCCAACAATATACAAGCTGAAAATAGGTATACATGATACTGACTAGCCTATGATCCTTCAAAAATCTAATCGAAATATCTATCATGGTGATTAGTTTGATCACGACTTTCCTCCCTAACTCACTGTGGTACATGAAGGGGAACAACAAATAAGTTGGACTAGATCCAGCCTCAAAGACTCCACCGCTCAGTTGGATTTGCCTAATATCTAATGCACCATATATATTTTTTTGGTGCAATAATTGACATTCCTCTTTAGGAGCCTAGTCTCACACAAACTCTTACATTTATATATTTATTTATAATACTTGCATTATGTCGATTCATTATCGACACCACTAGTATTTTTATTCTGTATTATATTAAAATGAGTCCAAACTATATAAAATTTTCTAGTTTTGTATTTTTTAAATATTTAAGTTTCGATGGAAGCCATGTGATAAAACATGATTTTAGCATCAGACCTTTCGGTAGCATTATTAATATTATCTATGCGTATGCCAATATTAATTTTGTTATCATTAAATTCACTATTAGCCATTCTTAATTTTTTTAAGTTTATGAATTATATTTTAATTTCTAAATTAAAAAGTAATTGATATTAATAAAATTAAAAAAAAAACTAATTAAAATTATAAAATAATACCTAGTTGGTGACTTAACGTTAGGTAGGTTTATAGATAGGATAGAAAAAGCTACAGCCTACCTACACTAAACCCAATTTTTCTACCATTCACATCCATGGTCCATGTTCTTTAAGCTTTACAAAAAAACTGAGACGAAGAGGAGAGATGAGAAAGAGTGAGTGAGTGAGTGAGAGGAGAGTGAGAGAGATGAGAGATTTGAATTTGATTTGATTGAAAAAATCAATATCTCAAATCATACTTATAAAGAATTTTAAGAAAATAATTTCTTTTTTTATTTTGTCAATGTTTTTTATTTTTTAAATAGGGCGAAAACACAACAGCCATTAATTCTTTTTTCCTAGTTATTTGATCTTTTTTTCCTAGCCATTGGAAGTGCATCCAATGCCCTAGATATTAAACAAATTTTTATTTTTATTTTTTTTGGACCATTAGACACCTAACAGAAAGAGGGGCCAGGGCTTATGGATGGTCCAAAAGATTTGGCCTTCAAGGCATTAGCTCGAAGTCAAGTTGGGTCCTTGGTAAAAAGGGGGTGCGCATCCATGCACGCCTGGGTTGTGTAACGCGGATGCTCTCAACCACCCACATGGCGAGTTTATTAAAAAAAACTTAGCATGTGTACTAGCAGGGCGGGCAGATATTTATGAAAAAAATAATATTTTATTTAACCATGGAGGGCAAGTGCGGTCCAACCCAGTCCAAGTTCCGAGGCATGGTAGGTACGCATGCTGCTAGACCATACCTACGAGCCAAGCTATTGGGTTGTGCTTGGCTCAGCATGAGGCCCGGAACTCCCTAGCCTAGTATGGAATGAGCCTTTCCTTGGGCCAGCATGACCCGAGTCCAAGCATAGTTTTGGACTCTATCGTGTCGGGCTAGGCACAGCTTAGTCAGGCTGGGGCATTGCCTCTGGTCGTGCCCAGGTTGCTCGTTCCACTTGCCACCTCTAGTTAAAGCACATTCTATTTTGCAAAGAGTTTAGTATTTTATGCAAGAATGAAACATATTCAAGTACTATATCATTTTGTATGAAATAATATAGTAGATGCAAGCATAAATGTTCATAAGATTTGTACATAATATGACCTAGTAGATGCTTCCATAAAAAAAAAGAATATAGATAAGTCTATGTGGTTTCAATCCTTTAAATTTTCTTGTAGAAATATAAGAAAGTAAATGGAAAAAGTAAATATAAAGATAGAATTACAACAAATGTTACTTTAAAAGGGAGAATGTGAAGATAAAGTCATGTTTTGTGATTTATTTAACATCCTAGCATGATATTGTTGACTTGCTGATTATATTTTTTATCTTTTTTTTATTTATATGTCTTCATTAGTGAAAACATTGTGACAACAATGGTATGCTCTTGAATAATAATGGGAAAGCCTTCCCATCCCAGCATCATCACAAAAAAAAGAGATTTAAGAAAAAGGTTGAGAGAGAGAGAGAGGTTTCTCCTAGATTTTTTTGCAATTTTCTTTTGTAAGTGAGTGTATATCTCTTATTATAGAAAAGTGGTTATAATTTTTAGTTAGAAGTGAAATTCTTCTAGTATTTTCTCATGTTTTTTTTTGCTTCAATTATTTAGACTTTTCTACATAATTATGACATCATCATTTCATATATTACTTCTTGTTTATCTCAAATACATTTGTGGTTTTATCAATGGGTGCATTCAGACTGGAAGTATCACATTCTGCTAGCTTGTTGTCCTTGGTCTTGTCGACACTACAGCATCATTGCTCCCTTGCTCCTCAATATCATTTTCTCACGAAATGAGTATGAATTTAATATGAAAATTATATTTCGCCTCTTGATTTTTCATCACAATTATATCATGGTACTCTTTCATTTTTCTAGAGATTCTCTAGAGTAAGCTACCTAATGGACATGTTGGGAGTTTCCAATCGGTAGGATGAGTTATATTGGGTTTTAGAAAGGGAGTGATTGAGAGATGGAGTGGTTGTGGGTTTGGAGCAAGAGGTGACAATTTGAAAGTTGGGTTAAGAGAAACTACATTTGGGCAAATAAACTATGTTTAACATCGTTCATGTGATCTTTGTAGACTCAAGAAATGATGAATGTCTTGCTCAATGTAGATGGGCAAGAAAATAAAAATTATTTTCAAATATCTAATTTCAATCCAGGGATAAAGTAACTAATTAACAAAGATTTAAAATGATGTGAATTTGTCCATCATATATTTGAAAGTGGACTAATATTTAAAAACATTAGACTCTTCAAACATCTTAGAAAGGTTACCATGATATTCCTCATATAGAGATGATCCAAACTGATAATTAAGGTTGGGGAAACATTTCATCCGAGTGGTTAGCAATTGATTATTCTTCATCTATTTACACCATGATGAAGCCCAACCATCCAAATGAAATGATATGGTCTAAAGATGAAATGATTCTAGGTTGGCATAGAAGTTAAAGAACTCTTTGAAATGAAATATACATCCAATTGGATATGTGCCACCTAACCCTAGTATTAGAGGTGTCAAATAGATCATGTTGCATTGGCATGGTAGATTTTTTAGGCTCATTCAGGCCATCATGTTATGTTGTGCACGACATGGTTTTTAGTACGACTCTAAAAATGGATAACCTACCATGACCATTAATATGCCTTTTGTTTGGGTCATGCTAGGCCATGTTGGATCATGCCAAGCTAGGTCAGGCTTGGCCATACTGGCTTAGTTCATTCTATGCCAGCCTAGTTTCAGTCTAGGCTTGCCGAGTTCATAATGAGCTAGCCTGGGTTGGACTGGGCAAGCTTGGTTTGTTCCATGCTTGCCTAGATCATGCTAGGCTAACCTAGATTAGGATAGGCTAGCTTGGTTCATGCCAGGGTAGTCTAGGTCAGATCCAGGCTAGCCTAGGTCAGGACCAGACTATCATGTTTTGCTGGCTAAGCTAAAACTGACTCTCACAAAAAGTCATGCTGGGTTGTGCCATGATGTGCCTTCCATACTTGGAACTCTAGCCTGGCATGACTTGATCTATGCTACAAGCCTTCCCAAGGTTGGTCTAGGCGTGGATCTAAACTAGGTTGTGCCATATCAGGCATGGTAGAATCCTGTCATGACTCATGTCATGCCCGCATTACCCAACCTAGTTAACACCTATACCTGTTATTGACATTCTCATGGATCAAAATATCAGAGATACCTTGCTACCTTCTATGGGCGCATATGTGGTCTAGGAATAGGTGGATAGGATGTGGCATTGGAAATATACAAAATCTCAATGGCTTGTAACAAAATGAAATCTTCCATGGACATTGCAAAGTAAGAGATCATCATTCACCCTATGTCCTATAATCAATAAAAGTGCTAATTATTATGCCCTAGATATTACACAATGATTAATTCACTAAATTTGTTAGGCCTTTGTGGCTACACATGATGAGTTTGAGAGGAGCCAAAAAGATAGATAATAGAGGCATAGAAAACATGCATGGAAGTATAGAATCGAGGAGAAACAAGAAAAGATTGATAAGGTTTATAAAAGGATTAATTAATCATCAAGCCAGAAAAAATTTATTATGCGAGATAAGGCATTGAACAATGATCAAAGTGGACCCTTCCCTCTAAAACATGCAGGGGCATATCTCACATGCCTTGGCCAAACTATATGTTAGACTTGGGACATCTTAGGAGAGTCTTGTCTCTTCGAATTGACCTCTCACTTGGGTCATGTTTCTAGTTCATGGGTCTTTGTATTAAAGGAATGAGAATTAAAGTATCAATTCTCTTTTTAAATTTCAAGGTTTCACCATAAGTTTTTATTCTTCAAATTTTATAAAAACTCAACAATAAACATCTGTATCATATATTTGAATTCATTTATTTTTTTTTGTCTTAATAATACAATGCCAACAAAGAATCTGAATGTTTTTATGCAATTTTATTAATTATCAAAAAAAATTGTTTTTGCATTTACCTGATACTTGTTTTTATATTCAGAATATATATGGAAAAAAGATTTTAGCATCGTTAACACTTTCAAAATATAAGAAAGTTGGATTAATTGGTGTAGATATAAAATTTATTGAATTATGATGGTACAATTATCTAACTTTCATGGACTTAATATGTGAGCATCATTGACTGTAGCTGAAGATATTATTGAAGATCAAGCATGCTGATGGGTTTGAGTGAAAATGTGTGAGAGTGTTCTAGAAGATGAGTGCAAGTGGATTGAAGGTGATGTTTATTTGGAGTTCAGGCATGTCAACCCGGTTAACATTAGAGAACTTATCGCTAGCCTAGGGCTTGACAATGAAGAAAAGTGTTGGCCTACCCAGCACAAATTGATCAGGATTTGGAGCCACTCTCTTGATGAGCCCGAAGCAGGACAAGTCAACTTCAAGGTATAAAGTATGGCTTGGCAGGCTAGGTCTTACAAAAATGGATATCTAAGACTACCGCATGGGTCACACCACCACAAGGACAAAGTATGTCCGTTACATAATGCAACATGGGATTAAAATTTTGTGAAGGTTGATAGGAATTATACAAAAAAATAATTTAATTGACCACTAATAAAATTTGTTATCATGTTGTTATCAAAAATATTGTTACACAATTTTTACAATCATTTTAGAAAAAAGATTTTGTAAAATTTTAACACAGTTTAAACTTTAAACATAAAATTACATTCATTTTTAACATAAATCAATTGAACTTAACATACCAATAAATTTTTTTAACAAAAATAGGTTATAAAAGTTTAACAACTAGAAACAAAACATTTTTCCTTGTACTTTTATTTGTTATACTAGGAATAGAATGAACTCTAGTGTGAATTATTGAAGAATGAAATGTCTATTGCCCATGTATCTGAACAATCAAATGAGTACTAAAACAACTATCAGATAATGCACAATGTATCCCACATATTTATGCAAAAAACATATAAAAAATATAATATAACATATAAAAAATATAAAATTATACAAAGCACAAAATAACAAATAATTCACTATGTTATCGTGTTGTGGTGTTTTAGCTCTAAACAAGCTAAAAGGTCACACAATTTTAATTCACTACCAATAAAATTAGGTTATCATGTTGTTATCATAAAAAAGGTTACACAATTTTTACAATCATTTTAGAAAAAGATTTTGAAAAAGTTTAACTTAGTTTAAACATTAAACATAAAATTACATTCAATTTTAACATAAATAAATTAAAACTTAACATACCAATTATATTTTTTAACAAATATAGGTTATGTATAGTTTAACAAATAGCAACAGAATGTTTTTCCTTGTACTTTTATTTGTTATACTAGGAATAGAATGAACTCCTGTGAGAATTAATGAAGAATGAAAAGTTTATTGCCCATGTATCCGAACAATCAAATGAGTACTAAAACAACTATCAGATAATGCACCATGTATCCCACATATTTATGCAAAAAACATATAAAAAATATAATAGAACATTTAAAAAATATAAAATTATACATAGCACAGAATAACAAATAATTTACTACGTTATCATGTTGTGGTGTTTTAGCTCTAAATAAGCTCAAAGGTTGCATAATTTTAATTCACCACTAATAAAATCAGGTTATCATGTTGTTATCATAAAAAAGGTTACACAATTATTACTATCATTTTAGAGAGAAGATTTTGAAAATTTTTAACATAGTTTAAACTTTAAACATAAAATTACATTCATTTTTAACATAAATCAATTAAACTTAACATACCAATAATATTTTTTAACAAAAATAGGTTATGTAAAGTATAACAACTAGCAACAAAACATTTTTCCTTGTACTTTTATTTTTTATACTAGGAATAGAATGAACTCTAGTGAGAATTAATGAAGAATGAAAAGTTTATTGCCCATGTATCTGAACAATCAAAAGAGTACCAAAACAACTATCAGATAATGCACCATGTATCCCACGTATTTAAGCAAAAAACATGTAAAAAATATAATAGAACATATAAAAAATATAAAAGCTATACATAGCACAAAATAATAAATAATTCACTATGTTTCTAATTGAATTTCATAATCTACTAGTTGAAGTAGTTAAAATATAAGAAATTCTTGAATGTGTGACATTTAGGGGAATTAAAATTAATAAGAAATTAATAAAGTGGAAAATGAAATTAGAATGATTTTGGCATAGGAAACGCAAATATGAAGGAAAAACACCTAAATTTGGCATTTTAAAATAGTGTTTAAGGAAATAAAATTATTGTAATTTTATTTTCCTAATGATCTTATTATTCAAAAAGAAAGCATAACATAAGAACATACATTCTTGGTTACTACATTAAGTGTATATTTGTGAAATAATTATTTTCTAAATTAATCACTTTAAAGTAATAAGTAGTCATAATTAACTCAATTAATATTTTTTGTGGTGTTTTTGCTCTAAACAAGCTCAAAGGTTTGAGGGAATATTTTATTTTTTTAATGAGTAGGTAAGGCTTTCATCCCAATAGTATGAGAAGAGCAATTAACAAAGACACCAAGGGGGAGCATATCTAGCATCCCTAGGAATCAAACTCATGTCCCCAAGGTTGGGCAGACTTGCCCCTTTTCCAATGGGACTACCATACTATTCGTCAAGAGAAATACATTTGCAACTAGAAGAAATGGATAGAAATGATGTTGAAATAAGAGTTCATAAGCACTTGCAAAAGTTAAAAATGTGATGTTCACTTTGGTAGCAGAGCAACTGCAAGAACCTATGATGCAAATTTTCACAAAATCTAATGAAACCCACTTGAAGGCTCCTTATAGTTAGAGATTCAAGTGGTAGACTTCAACAGTTCACAATGTTTTGCAAACTATCCAAAGACACTTAGGAAAATAAAATTCATGGGCTACTTTGTTCCTTTTTTTTACTTTTCTTTTTATAGGATGAATGATAAATATGTGAATAATATACTAGGACTACAAAATAATAGTTGAATATCTGCTTTGAGGAGAAGATTCTTCATCTCAAACCTTAGCCAAGATACCCTCGATATATGAAAATCCAAAATGATGCATAACTAATCTTGTGCTTTTTGGGGGGAAGAGAAAAGTTAGATGCATGATCTATAATCTATTTCAATTAGGGTCATTAATTTCTATTAATAATGTTGGTGATTTTTCTCTTCAAGTCTTTTAATCTCTTTCTTGGTTTTCATTAAGTAAATGTTTTTTGTTACCGAGTGGGACCCTCAACCCAATTAGGATGTGGTTGAACCACTCAAGCCTTGGGGGAGAGGCAAGCAACCTCATCCCAACTTTAGAGGGTAGCTGGTGAGATTCAAGCTCACAACCCAAAGGTCGTGAGTTGTCATCTTTTAGGATAGTATAGATACTTATCAAACTCATGCATTTGGTGCATTAAATAGATTTTATTTAATAATATATTAGGAAGTATAGATACCTATCACGCTAATCATTTCTAGAAATATGTCATCTATTGTTTGTGGTTGGATAAACTAAGTTGAGAGCATATGGATTATGCAGTTCATCAATGAAAATCACTTACCTACTTTACAAGATTTATCCCTAAATACAAAAATATCAATTTTGTTCCCTCATTTGAAGTGGGCATTGTGTCTGATGAATTCCAACTCTTATAATTTTTATTAACTAATTTATGTTTCCAAATCCTAGCAGCCAATAGGTTTCATAAACTATTGCAAAATATTTTTGTGATATCAATATTCCCACATTTTTGTTTGTCCAATATATTAAAAAAAATTAATGCATTTCATTTTCTATTATCTTCATCATTTTGTTCCTGAGAATTTTTTTTTTGGTAAATATAAATAGAGGTGATTGAATTAGTGTATGTATTAGCTTTATTTTTACCTTTGATGGATTTTCACATGATCACTCCAAAATCAATATAACTTGTATAATTAGAATTTCAAAAGATCATCCAAAAACTTTGTTTTTTTGTTAAAATACTAAAATGAGACTTCCATTAATGACATTAAATGCAATACATACATTTATTAATTAATTTCATAAGTATTTTTTAAACAAATTCATCACTAATCTAATCATAATCTATTTGGAAGGAACAAATATAACTCAGTATTATATTTACTTATTTCAATTTATTTTTGAATGCAATATATAATGTTGAGAACAAATCAAGCAGAGAAACCAATTGATTTCTAATTCACCAATATTTTCATTAAAAAAAATAAAACTACTTTTTTTTATTTTTTATACCACCACATTTAATTAGGAAAATGTATAAAAAAGACAAGACACTCAAAATGTTTCACATGCATACCTTTTACTCTTGAAATAAAAAACTACATATTCTTTTGGAGGATCAAACAATTTAGTAATTCACTATAAAAAAAATTAGCAGTAAATAATATATCAATAGTAGGTCTTTTACCAATGGAGCATGAGATACGGATGAAGGGGGGAAGTTTACGAAAGCCTGAGGAAGACACGACAACTTGGGCACAACTCAGGAGGAAAGACAAGACACAGGCCAAAGTACGCAAAGGGTAGTAATAAAATGATAGGCATGGGCTGGGCTCTGAAAGTGGGCCGTATATACCAAGTTCCATAAAGGGCCAAAATTCAAAGGATCACAAGCATAAAAGTTATTTAATTTAGGACAAAGCATGAATAAGAACCTATTAGCTAAAGAAGTTCAGAAGTCTAGATAAATGTGATAAAAAGAAACAAAAATGACAAATACTGTATTTAAAATCTAAAGAAGACGGAAACCAAATCTTGTTTTTTGCACTTATTTTAGGATTAGGAGTAGAAAGGGTGTAAAGGGTCAAGGGTAGATGTAGGTTGTAAAAATGGTATTCCTCCGCCAAAAGAGATGGCTATCAATAATAAAACAACCTTTAAAAAATAGTAGGTCTCTTAATCTCTAACATATTGTTGGTATTGCCACCACAATCCTAAAAAAACACTTCCCCATCTATTTGATGATGATTATATAATCCATTCACTATTCAAAACAAATTTTCTTGAGGAATTCGGATTCAATCTAAAAACCACTCATTAAGCTTGGTATATTATTGGCCAATTATTTTGAGAAAATTTCAAACAGAATAACATATGGAAAAATTCTAAAACTCAACAAGTGATTCAAGTAATAGATGTTTGTGTTATATATACACATATTCAAAAAAAGAATTTTCTAATATCCTATGAAATTTAAAGGATAATAGAAATGATGAAGAAAATAAATTTAATAGAGCTCATTGGAGTAGAATTTGTAGAAAATTTTTTAATGGACAACTAGGGTATGACCTTTCTATATATATATATATATGATAGAGAAGGTATGCTTGATGTTGAATGAATGGTTAATACAAAGAGGGTAGCAATGCAACTATGATACCACCAATAATTCAAGCCCATTGAGACAACTTTAGTAGCTCCTAAAAATAGTGAAGAATTTATGTTGGCATACTACAAATTACAATCCTATTTAATGGTAGGATTTAGTCCTTTTATGGGGGTTGTGTACCATATTTTTTGGTCCAACATCAACTCATTCCAACATGTTACCTAGATGAAGATAACATTTCGGATGCCCACTTTTGCATGATTAAATGCTATTTCTTTTTTCTTACCAACCTCTTGTTTCCGAGTTGAAGATAATGATATTATGACTTAAAAATGATGTTGTGACTTGATATTGATGCCATGACTATGAAATTTTGTCTGGACACAATGATTTATTGTCATGACATTAAAATAATTGTCATAGCCACATATTTTTTTTTCAAACATTAATCCAACCTAATATGACAACTTAAAAATAATGCCATGACTAAGACTTGATATTGTGACTTAAAAATGACATCATGACTTGATAATGATGTCATGACTCAAAAATGATATATTGATTTGATAATGATGTCATCATGATAATGACATCATGACTAAAATTTTAGGGAAGCTCTATAATTCGATCACAAATGAGTAGAAATTAATGATAAAGGATCGAAATAAATAAATACAAGGTAACATGATGTATAGAGACAAAATATGGATAGAGCACTTCGATAAGTGCAATGAGAACTAAAATAATATGTATTATGCTTAGGGTTCTTTTGAGGATTCATTGAACTCGATAAAGAGAATCAAGATGAATTATACAACATTATTTCAAAGATTATGGAATGGGCAATGAGCAACAAGGGAGACATTGAGAGACCTTCCTTATCCATATCATGATTTGGGCCCTCTAAAACATTATTCCCACTAAAGGAATTTGATACAATGGAGTAGCTACTCTATTGATCTTCTTCTTCATATTGATGTATCATGTGATTATTCTTTTTGTTGTTGTTTTATTTTTCCTAATTGTTGTTGTTTTATTTTTCCTAATTGTTGTTCCAAATAAAGCTTTAGAGAGGGTGAGATTCTTTGCTCAAGGACAAGTAAATATTTTATTATTTGACACTAATTTTTTGTGGTTGTTTTGAATTATGTTCATGATGTGAATATATTGAATTTAGGACTTAAATGTAAGAATTTTACTGAATTGTGATTTTTATAGAATTTATTAAAGAGCAGTTAAATCGGATATAAATTAGATATGAATGGTAGACTTGGTAGAAAGCTAAAATAGAGGGCAACACAAAAATAAAAAATCATGATATTTCTAATTTCATGACTTGTTTATACAAGAACATACATGTTGATAAGTTCTGGCAGCCTTTTTTATTCTACAAATAAGTCATGATTGAAGCACAAAATGAAATATTTTTTTTATATTCTATTCATTGATCCAAATTGATCAATTTTTTGATAGAGTTGTTTTTTTTATATATTTAAAAATAAATTTGGGATGGAAAATAGTAAAGAAAGATACTAAATTTACTAGTTTTGAAGTTTTAGATTGGAAATTATGTCGATTTGAATGTGGCTAGATGTGGTGTACCTAATCTAGGTAAGCTGCACCTTTCCCATGCTATGAACCAAGAGGGGTATAGAATAAGTAAAAAGTTGATTTATACATGATATTGTCAATGATAGGATTTGCAATCATACCACTGACTTTTCAGTCAATTATGGTTAAGATGTGTTTCTAGATATTGCTCTCCTAATAAAGAATAACTATGTGTTAAAAGATGATAAACTAAGTGAGAATCAAACCACATCAAGATTCATTTAATTGGGACTTTTATTGATTAAATCTTTTATGTTGAAGGAATGTGAGACAAATGGAGTCAACTCTCTTTATAAATAAAAATTAAAGTTGATAAGTTCCTTTTCAAATCATATAATCATATCTATATTTATTGAGTCATAATAATTGAAAAGAAAAATAAATAATTAGTCTCCCACTTCCCATAACATATGACAAAAGATTTTAATAAGATTTTTATATAAACATAAGAGTTTTAAATAGTATAAAAGAATTTATTATGATATGTCTTGCTCTTATGGTTTATTTGTGGGATGTAAAATAGTTTTTTTTAATTTGTGAAAAGGAGAAAATATAATTTTTTTTTTCCATTCAATTTCTCTTACAAGGATCCAAGTTTGGAAAATACCATATTATCTCCAAGATCACTTCCTTAGAACTTTTTTTTCATACTTCACATGGATCACTATTAAGGACTACTTGGATTAAGATGTGATTGTTAGTTAAAAATACTAAACAAATAAAGTATTGCTACAAGCAAAGAATATTTTTATTATACAATATCAATCTATGATCAAGATTTTTGGAGATCAATGGTTAACTCATGAGTTAAGATCAAATTTTTAATTCATTCAGCTACCCCAAGATTATGATGCTTAAAGAAAGATCCCAACATAAGTATCATCCAAATCTTTTCATGTGTTGAATTATACTTATTGGAAGATATGGAATATGAAAAAGTATCTAATCATATCCTTCACTTGAAAAAAATAGAATTAAGATACAAGTCGATCTACTTGGTAAGTTCTTTGGAAATACCAAGGTGTGAAAAAAATATGACTATGCAAATCAAAAATGAGTTGTAAAAGAAATATTCACATTTCTTCAAATCATGAATTTTAAATTTTGAGGACGAATTTCCAATAAGTGGGATAGAGTTGAGAGGCCCAAAAAAAATATTTTTTTTTTCATTTTAGCCATTGATCTAAATTAGCCAATAAGATGGAGTTGCTAAAAATTGTTTTTATATTCAAAAATAATTTAAGGATGCAAAATGGTGAAGAATGATACTAATTTTGCTAGACTTTAAGTTTTAGAGAGAAAGTTATGCCAATTTGAACCCCTAGAGAAAATTTAGTCATTTTACTGTTAAATGAAAGAATAAACTTTCATTTCTTTCATTTGTCCCTCTATTTCAAGATTTGTCTTCTATTTCTCTTCTTCTTTATTGGAACTCTTCAGTTCTTTCTCATTTTTTTCCCCAAAATTATTGAAATAAAATACAAAATTCATGATTTTTGGTAAATATTCATTTTATGAAGTGACTAAGCTCAATAAACCCTTCTTTTCAACCAAAAATATCTATGTGATGATTTTAATCTTGACAAGAAAGGTTATGGTTTAATGTTTGAGGTTAGAAAAAGCATGGTTGAGCTAATAACTCTTTAGAAACTTATGTTTAAGGTTGGAGCTATAGTTTACTTTTACATGTATATACTTTTTTGTTGTTTGGTGTTATGTATATGGTTATAAACTATTTGTTTTAGTTTCTTTTAAATGAGTTTCATAAAATTTAAATCATTTAATTAAAATATATAATTTGACAGTAAAATTTATGGAAAGTCATAAATTTGACACATTGGAATAGTTTTTTGATATCTTTAGAAACTCATTTTCCCAAGTATTTTTTTTAAACAATTTTTTTTTAGAAATTAAAAAATAGTATTTGATTGAGTAAATATTACTAAAAATCATGGTTGATGAATTTTTTGGATAATTTTGAATGAGATTATGCTAATATATATGTGTACAATTTTATCATAACTAATTTAATATTATATGAGTATATAATATTTTGAATAAAATTTGAAATTTTGAAAAAATACACATTTTATATATGGCGGTTTGAGGTGATTATTATTCCTATCAAGGACATGGAGAAATAAAACTAAAACAATATCCACGGAGGCAATAATTAGATATGCCCTTGAAAGATTTTTCCTAAACCCCCTTGTGCACTTGTAATAGAGTTCCGCTATGTGAAGGTGGTGGTTGATGGGCTAGAAACTAGTAATTAGTAAATATCTCATGAGTCTTCAGATCATGGGAGTGGGGGTGTGTCCCCTAATAGGGGTGGTAGCTAAGATGAAGCTAGCAAATTATTTTTTCTTTCTACATATCTTATTGAGGTCTGGTGGAGCCATAATATGCATATTTGTAAAAATGGGATGTGATTAAAAAATAAATATTTTGAGAACTTACACACACATATTATGGTTTCATGAATTTCTATAGCCATGTATACATATAAATAATATATGTATAGATATTTCAAAATTTATTCTTAAACTCTTAAATTATATATTGAAAAATATATATGACTATAGAGGTAAAACTTTAATTTTTTTCCATTTTTTCTTTAGATTTTACAAGTAGGCATTAGTTTCTCACCCCTATTTTTTCTAGGTGGAGGAAATGTTGATGACCAAACTCGATTCTGAAGCTTGAAAATATATGAGAGAGTTTTCATGGAGCATTTAGATGGGTTTTTTTAAAACCTTGTTATATATTTGGTCATGAGGGATATTTTGTATAATGACTTTACTTTTTCATGTCAATGTTTAAACTTGATGGGTTATGCATATTCAAGATATTTTCTCGAATTTTATCCATTTTAAATAGCAAAATGTGAAGAATATTGATCTATTTTTTCTTGTTTCCACTAAATTTTTAGGTTGAGTATTTTAGAATGAAACTAACATGAAAATTGAGAAGGGAAAAGCTATTATCTACTTGTTTGTAGCTTTCTATATACATGTGATTAACCATGAAAATTATAATCATACTATATTTTTTTCTCAATTTTTCTATCTAAATTCAATTAGTTTAAATCCATATTTTTAATAAATATCCTTTTTCATTATTTTTACATGTACTATATGAGTAACTTACTAAATTTACAAAAGTCCGCTATTAAAAATACAAAAATCTCTCATATTGGATTTTAAATTATTTTAAATCCTATTAAATTTAATTAATCAAACAAAGCACATCGTGACTTCAGAGAGGGAGTGCATGGGGGCATGATAGTTGTGAAAATGATTCTCATATTGTATAATATGAAAAAAAAAATCTTAATAAGAGTTTTAGTTATCATTATACAATTTTGATACAAACTAAACATGCTTACAACACAATGGCTAAAAAAGGATACAAAAATAGTTTGATAATTAAGTGAGTGCGAAGTGTTTAAAGCATTTATCAAGTACTGGTGAATTGCTAAAGCTTTTTGCCCATGTGCATTCCTCCTTGAGATTTTTCAAGTTTTTGTGAATTGTTTTAGTTTTTTTTTTTCAATTGACATTCTTTTCCATTTCACAAGTTCTTGCAAACTTCATAAGTCTTATATCCAACAATGTAAACTTTTGGACTCAACATGCTTGTGAACTTCTGAACCATTCTTTTCAACTAATATGGTCCCTCAAAATTCAAAAGTACTTATGAACCAATAAAGCTTTATTCCTATAGATGCAATGTACAGAAAATGGTTGATGCAGCTCATAAACTTTTGCAAGTACTCGTGAATTGATTTTTATACTTTTAGGTTATTTTTACTTTTGTTTTGTACCTGTAATGTTTAAAGCACAGATTAACAGCTAAAACATACCAAAGAATTTTAAACTAATATAAAAACAAATGAATTACAACATAATATCATTTACATGTAAATTGAGTTAATTATGATTAATTACTACTTGGAAAAAACTATGCCAATAAAAAATTAATACATGGAATATGTTTCATTGGGTAGTCATCAACATGCTAACCTAGATATTTGTATTTTGTTTGGAATCTTGGACTCGATAATGATACTCACTTTCTTTTACAAAAATTCCTCTTTATTTACGTTCAAATCTTCTTCATCATACACAAATTTGTCTAAACGTTTACATAGG